>VZRX01023956.1:24890-37298 GCA_013398075.1 Notiomystis cincta | reverse complement strand
TTTTTTTTTTTTTTAAATTAATGAAAGCTGAGAATATGAGCGAGGGGTAAAAAAATCTCTAGCACACTGTGCTACTACAGAATCTGGGGGTACAGAAGGGCCCAGAGCACAAGCTGCAGCAGATGCAGGCACAACTATTCAGTTTTCATAAATAAGTTGCCACCAGAAGTGAAAGAACAAAGAGGACCAGAATAAACACCCCTCCTCCTTTTCTCATTCTTAAGAGTGCTAGGGATGATTATTCAGCACTGTCAGTGTCAGGATGACTGGGTGAGAAAGACTGGACTCTCTCTTCCATGTCATCACTACTTTTGGCTCAAGAGCTGCTTGCAGAACTCCCATCTGTGCTGCACACCCAAACAAGAGCATCATCAGGACAAGGCCACTGCAGCAATCCTGCTTCCAGTCACTGGGTCACTCTGCTGAAATGAGAGCTAAACCCATTTGTCAGACAGATCCAGAGGAAGCTTTCACTGCATGAAAATTTTAAGTGAAAACAGATATAAACTTACTGCAAACAAATCAATATTGGTTCATTTGTATTTAATACAAAACTTTTTTAACAGAAAAAAAACTACAGATGGGATACATTTTCTTAATCAATCCTAAAAGGATACCAATCTCTCTTACCAAGTTACAGGGAAAATGATTTTCACTTGGTCCAAATACTTATTGTTGATCTTCAATTCTGCTTACCCACCAACTAAATAGAAATAGCTTTAAAAATTAGCTCAGCTAAAAGTAAACATTCAAATACCACAAAGGAGGAGAAGAGTTTGCCCCAGCAGAAGAGTTAATGTCAGTCAATCCTTTTCAGGCTGGAACCCAAAAAGAAATCCACATTATTTGCAGTTTTACAACACAAAGTTGTATCATTTCTTAAGTTAAGAGAAGCTTCAGCCATGCTCCTCATATCACACCTTCTGCAAACTTGAATATTGGCTGGTAACAGGAAAATCCTCCAACAGTGTATTAAATGGGCAGCCATCACATTGGCTGTAATGTCACATTTTCCTTTCATAGTGGCTAAACCATAACTTCCTCTGAATAGACCCTATAATTTCTTCTCAATTTGTGTCTAATTCTTTCTCTGCTGTACCTTTTCCACAGTGAAGATGGGATTATAGCATCCCACACCAATTTCTTTATGCTATTCATCAAGTCATACTCTGTGGAAATGAAAATTTAACTCACTGGAATTAAATTTATTTTAAAGGCATATCCATTACTTCTGCTGATTTTTCCTATCAGGAATTCCATCTGGAAATATACTTAGAAGACAATAGTAATTTTTTTGGGCTAGTCAACACTGTATGATTCAATGGAAAGGAAATGGAACTGTTGTGAAAAAGTTTTGTCTGTTTTTCTGGCAATGATAAGGTATCTAATCAGCCAAACTTTGACAAAACTATTCCCATATGAATGCCTGAAGGAACCCTGTGAAGCTACCCCAAAGTTTCTTTTAGTTCTCACATACTCCTAAATACCAGGCTTCATATCTGCCACTGATTAATACAGCACTTCATTCCAAAATGCAATTATCCTATTGACCTTTTGCCACTGTGGAAATGAGCAAGCCTATGGGTCTAAGTTCTATAATCACATTTTTGTCCTAATTGTGTCCTTAATACACACAGGCTATATACATAGGCCTGGAATCCAGTCTTTTATTAAATTTCAGAGAACTTCTAGTAACAATGTCATTACAGTGAAGAAATGTTCTCATGACACAGTAAAGCCTGGATGAAGAAGCTGTAAAAAATTCTTTTGCTGTGCAACCTTTGCCAAAAGCACAGTCCAAAAATCCACATCTACATTGTTCCTCCCTCTGATTTCACCTTCAGAGACGACTACCCACTTTCTGCAAACACAGGGAGAGGTTTTAATGGGAGATGAAAGGAAAACCTTCTGAGTTTGTGAGGAATGGGTGTATGCAGCTGAAATACTTCTGCACTTACACATCACCTACACTGTTTTAAGCTTTATAAATGAGCAAAGCAAGGGGATAACGCAAAACATTGCAGAGAACACGGATGCTTTGCAAAGATATAATTTAACTCTAAAATGCTTGGCTGATTTAAGCTTTCCATAGTCCTGGCTAAAGTGGGATGTGTGGTTTTTTAGAACTACCATTTTTGCTATTGTCATTTTTTTAGAACTAAGCATGCAGCAGTGCATTCCCCCATCCCCAAGGCCTGGTAAATACAAGGTCCTAGGTACAGTTCCCAGACAGCTCCTGTGCTCTGTACTCACCTGTAAACATTTTTGTAACAGCTTTACTCTGCTTGCGGGCAGAACACAGAAGGAGCAGCCAGGGAGGGAAGAACTCGAAGTGGCTGGCTAAAATCTCTGCTATTGTCCCAGATAAACTCATGGAAGTCTGTTCGCCCTCGGAAACGTTACAGCCCTCGTCCACCGAATCCACCAGCATGAAGAGGCTCTGCTGAGGGGGCTTCATTCCCAAGAGAGGGAGCAGAATGCACCTGGAAGGAACATGACATAAAATAGGTATTTTAAATACATTTACCAACACACTGACTGCCGTGTGGGGCATCCAAGGTGAAGCTATGATCACCTTAAAATGAAAAGTTACTTTTTAAATAGTTACCATGGAAAATATTGAAGAAGACTAAAATAACAGAACAGGTAGTGATGTAGTTCTTGTTTAGGCACCATTACTTTTTCATGAACTTCTAATTTATAACAATACTTTAAAATTATGTAATAGTGTTCAAGGCTAATTAGAAGACTTGGAAAAATGCTGCTTCACTAAGAAGCTACTTGGCCTAAAGCTTAAGAGCTTCACTGCTGTTGTCTCTGCCAAAGTTGTTGCTACTGCTTATTGGAAACTAATGGTGAACAATAGTCTGTCATGAAATAAAAATCTACAGGACACATGAAATATCAAAGCTCAAAGAGTTCAAGTCTGAATGAATAACAGTATTACAAAGAACAGAATTTCTGCCGTATCTTCACAAATAAAATGCAAATTAGTAGCAGACTGAGGCATTTGGCAGTGACTTTGATGTATTAGCTTTTATTTATATTGAAGTTGCCAAGCTCCTATTACTGGGAAAGGATTATCTGGATCCTGAAGATGCAGCTCTAACAACACATTTGATTGTGTGCCTAAAAATTTCAAATTTGCATCTATTGTTGCTCTATTTAAGCGTGTTTGTTAAAAAAATACATCTAACTGCATTTACATGTATATTTAAATAGTACTATATAACCATCATGCACCTATTCAGTATTTCCACACTATACAACTATTTCTTGGGAAACTTCATAGCGATTTAGGTCTGTAAGTTTCCCTGACTAAATTATCTTTAAATACACTTGGCAAGTAAACTTTGACTTTATAGTACAAGGATTTGGAAAATGAAACGAGGTGAGAAAAATACATATCTGACAGTTTAGTCTCTTGTAAATTTGCTGTGTGCACATGTCCAGAAGGCATGCACAATATAAGTATTTTTTGTTTTACTCAAGACCATAATAACCTTTTTTCATTTATTTTACTGAACAAATTTACCTTCAGAAGACTTTGGTCAACACATTATCACCTACCAAGCATTCAAATGGGAATATAGGCAAATCTTCCCTGTTAATGCAAGAATTTAACCCACTTCAGAAAAGATTCATAAGCCTTCTTAAGGGGAGGTTTGTTATTTTCTGGTTTTCTGGCTGAGAAAAATGCAAAATGGAAACACCAGTGCACTTTTCATGTCTGACAGTAACAGCAGAAACTAGCAGAACAGACTAGGAGGGAAATTTCCTCACAGATGTTAAAAAGAAGTACAGAAGAGTTGTGATCTGAAAATATTCAGTATTGAATGGATTTTAAAACATGGCCTTCCCCCCCTTTTTTTTTCAGAAGCACAAGACTTCTGGAACTCCTTGGTAGTTCCCCAGCTAGGTACTCCTTCAGAGGATGCTTGAAATACAACTGAAATCACTGTTCACTGAGCTAGGAAGTTAAGCAGCTACCAATTTACAGAACAGGAAATTAAAGTAGCCATGAGGTTAAAATTACTCTCCCAAGTGATGTCAATCCCACAATGAAAAGAGGTGGTTCAGAATGACCACATTTTCCACCCCTTCCCCCACCACAATGCTGCCTTGCCCCCTCATTTATGTCAAGGCATTTTTCCTGCAACATTTCTTTTCCGATCAAAACTAATTTTCTTCTCACATAGTTCTCTGTATAAAATTACATTTGAGAATGAGTGTTACTATGAGATATGAAGAAATGTTAATGGTATCTTAAAATCTCATTTAAAATCTGTGTGACCCAAACAAAATGCCTACAAAATACCTTAGGAGCATCCAGAAGCATTCTTGTGTCAGTTTTTACCTGTTGGGAACACCATCAAGAAAAGCAAACAGTCATGGCTGGGAAAGATTCCCAAATCACTCTGCCTCTTAACAGGGCTGGAAGCAGATGTCTAAGGAATAATGTAAGCACTGGGCGAGCACTAAAAGGCCAAACTTTCCCAGTACTCTCAGCAATCACTGCTTCCAGGGACTTTCTGAACCAGAGATTCAGTCTTTGCATTTAACATCCCTTAACTGACCACACTTCTTCAAGTTTGTCCAAGTCTTGTGTGAACTGGTTTAAGGCTCTGGCATTCGCAACAGCAAGGCCATCTGCACCTTAGCTAGACACTGCATGGAATAACCCTTCCTTTTGTAGTTTAAAAACCAAAATGTCCTTGCTCCATTTGTTATCCTCCAACTTCTGACCAGAAGTAATGTCATATTCCCACTATCTATGCCCTTTGTACCACAACGTCTCTGAGCTATTTTTTTCCCAGGTAGAAGGGTCCTAGAATATTGAAGCTGCTATTCCACAGCCCTTTGTCTCCCTGTGCTCTGTCTCTTTCCACTTCACAATACTTGTATTTCTGAATCTTAACGTAATTTAAATCCCACTAGGAAAAATATATGCACATAAGAAATGAGGCACAATGACTTCTCACAGCCTACAGCAATATTAATAAAAGTGTGGCATTAACAAGATATTGATCAGGCTTTCTCTTTAAGCATCCTTTGAAACTGTTTGATAAAATTCTGTTCTTCCGAGACACTTTACATCACGAGTTCAGAGTCGATGCCAAGGAACATAATAGTGAAATTTTTCGGGAAGTGCTGTGCTAATTTGCCAGAAGTCCCATTATGTGACAGCCAAGGCATCAGCCCCAGACAGCATGGGGTTATGAAAGGCAGGTCCTGCCTGACCAACCTGATCTCCTTCTATGACAGGGTGACCCTCTCTGTGCATGAGGGCAAGGCTGCGGATGCTGTTTACTCAGACTTTAGTAAAGCCCTTGCCAGGGTTTCCCACATCATCCTCCTGGACAAACTGGCTGGATGGTGGAGCCTACGGAGAGGCGAGGAAGAGAGTGAAATCCAGCTGTTGGCAGGTCACAAGTGGTATTGCCCGGGCTCAGTACTGGGGCCAGTTCTGTTTCACATCTTTATCGCTGATCTGGACTGGGGCACTGAGTAAACCCTCACTAAGTCAGTCTCTTCCTCCAAGACAGGGTTTAGTGGTGGACTTGGCAGTGCTGGGTCAGTGATCTCAAACATCTTTTCCAACCTACACCATCCTATGAGTCTGTGTTTACCTCTACAACACGCCTTAGTAACTCCACTCCCCTACCATTTCTTGATTACACAGGAAAGTAACATAAATCAACACAGAATTAACAATGTCTTTAAAGCACTTCCCTCAAGGGTGATTCATCTACAGATTGTTGGAACAGATTGCTTAATGTGCAGAGTGCCTCTCAAAAGACTGGGAGTTGATTTTCTTTACCTTTTGAAAGGGTAACAGCTTTATCTTTACAACTTTTATATTTAATACAGATATAAAAGCCGTTATCATTAAAAACAAAGTTAACTAGTCAGTAAGAATACAAAATCTCCACAGAAAACAGCACAATTAGGTATTTTAAATGGAATTCATTTCAATGGCAATCTAATGACTTACTTATGCAGAGCAAAGATGTTTTACATGCTCTGCAGCAAATAAGAATTCCTCAGAACAGTGAGCCATCCCACAGAATTCTTCAGGATTGCTACGGAGTTGACTGAACCCATGCAAACATGATTTTCCACACATGGAAGGATATATACAGGCTATACTAAAGTTCTGCTTATGGTCGTCCTTGAGATTTTTAGATCAGATCCATAAAAACACAAAGACACAACAGAACGGAGTAGAAAGACAGCGGCCTTGTCCACAAAGTCTGAAAAGAGTCATAGTGGAGTGCACAAACTTATTTTAAAATGAAAAAAAAAAAAAGAATAAAGCAAACATTGCCAAATAGCAATTAATGACTGGCTCTAGGAGCAAAAGAAATCATAATGTGTTCCTCATATTTGACTGTCTCTGGTGGATAAAAAAATTCAGCTATGTCCTCATTTAAATTGGGAGTGTAGCTTGTTCATAAAAGGGCTCCCGTTTCGCTACGCAGCTGCCAGCATTCACTACTGACAAACTCACAGAACAACTGTATAAAAATCATCTCCTAAGCAGGCCAGAAGCACTAGGGGGAAAAAAAAACAAAGAAAAACACAACCATTACCCCTGACTTGTCAGACTCCAAGTGCTGCTACTGTTAGCAAAACATGACACACTTCAAATTCATGATGGAAATGACATATTTGGAAAACTGCTTTACTACTACTACTAGTACTGAGCTGTCACTTTTCTTTTTCTAAACAGTGTAAAAATGCTTTAACAAACTGCTTTTTGAGACACCTTCTCCCATGAGATTATATCTCAGTATTTCCAGGAACTTGTATTCTCGAGAAGCACCATCCCAGAGGTCTGCATCAGGAAGTTACAAACTCTATTCTTTCCAAAAAAAGTTTGGAAAAAAGCAAACAATATCCTTATACCACACTTTGCCTCCTCCTCCTTTTTCTCACACGTTTCTACACCAGATTACTTGAGGAAGTTCACCAGCCATTTGTCATATTCCTAAATCCTGCATATTGATCAGAAATATGCCTATATGTATACATATAGATGGCTTTGTGTATATGTATTTATATATAGAGTTTAACAATACCCAGTGTATCATAAAATAAGTCTCCAAGCATTCATCTCAATCTTCAGAAAAGCAAACAAGCATCTTCCTTCTTATACACGGTTTACAACATGAAATATCACAGCCCTTTACAATGTAATTTTTAAGACATTTACTTTCATTTAAGTTGTATCAGCAAATACAGAAAAGTGCACAGTAAGGCTGTAAAAAAGCCAACTATATTTACATAATATTGTAGTACTTTTTGCCAGCAACATAAGAAGCAGCAGGATTTTTGCCTAAAAATCACACACTGAGACCCAGCAAAAATCCTAAACCACTAAGGGGAAATCTGATGCTGCTGCCTCTTCCAGCTCTGGATCAGATGTAGCAGAAGCTCTGCTGTCCCCTCCCCACTGCTGGGGAACAGGCAGGGAAAGAGAAGGCTCTGTAGGGCAATTAAGAGCTGGAGGAGCTGCATGCCAGGGAAAGGGGAAGGAATTAGGTTGTACAGACACTACAGAGGGGAGCTCAGGCCACTGCAGGATACCTAAGGACAGAGGTACCCAAGGACACACATCTATACAGCAGGGTTTTCTCTACTTCCACTGCTCATGGAGTAAACATAAGAGCTTCTAAATGCCTAAGAATAGAAAACAAAATGCTAAACTCCAGGTATTTTTTAATCATCTCTATTTGAAAAATTTTCACAAGTCAGAGCAAACACCAGACTCTGCTTCTCATATGCTTACAAACACATGTTCATTTGTATATTTTAATAATCCAGGGGTTGGTTAGCAGGGAGTATAATCCATTAAAGCTGTCTGTCCCCACCAACCCCAGTTCCCAATTTGCATTTAAAAGCATGGAGCCAGTGAAGATAAAGCTGTTAGACTGTCAGAAGCTTCAGCAAAGACAACTTACACCAATAGCTACATTTTTCTCTTTTGTTTTCCAAACGGCATTTGAGGCACAGGTCACAATAAAAAAAGAAAAGGTGGACTTAACTTCTAATAAAATTGACAATTCCTGCTGTTCAGCTGATTAAATATTACCCACTTTCCAAGTACTTTTAGCAGCTGTATTCACACAGAAAGAAAAACCAGAGCATCTTTACAAATTGCTTGTAGCACTGTTTGTAGAAGAGTGAGTTTTATTTTATCCTGTGACAAGGCATCTACATCTTATGGATGACTTACAGTAAACAGTTTATTTACCTGCCTTATACTGCATTCTGGCTAATGATTAAATGGGAAATTAATGATGAAATCAATAGTGGCCTTCTGTATATCACCACCCCAATTCTTGGCACTATATACATGTGGAATATAGGCCTTTCCTTCTTCCTAATTCCCCAGCTGCTCATACTGGTAGTACCATCCTGAAAAACAGACACCTGGGACCCTTAACTAACTGGGAATATTTATGAAATAAGAGAGCTGTGAAGCACAAGACTAATTCCACACTTTTAAAAGCTGCAAAATATAACCCATAAGGAGAAAGTGAAGTGACGCAGTTGGATGTGTGCACACCTGTGTACACTTGACAGATCTGATCAGGTCATCGAGATACTTATTCTGTACTTTCTCAGCAAGATAAAGTGCACTGCAGCTGATTATGACTTTCTGACTAAGTTTAATACTGGAATTAAGACACACTCCTGGACTACAGTACAGATTACTGTTTCTAGTAAATTATTACTTTGCACAGGCTGCACAGGAAGACGAACTGGCTCTAACAATTCTACCTAATCATGGTTCATCTTATGAAGGAAGGGAGAGAAAGCAGAAAAGAAAGAAAAACAAAACCAAACCCAAAACCCACCCTGAGAATCACCTATTGAGAAAGCTCTAGGTGAAGTACACAGATGTAAATCAAGGGTCTGGCATTTTCAGAAGTGATGAATTAGAAACAGCAGGCAAGTCTTGTGCAACTTAATATCTGATTTTGCAATGTCTTGTAGCAACCTGGATTTTATCTGCAATTGTAAGGCATGCTTGCAGCCCCACCAGGAGAGCACAAAAGCCAGCTCTAGGGCATCAGGCCAGACAAAAGCAGAGTTTATGGTGGAACCAGCGCCACTGGTCCCACAGAAACAGGCCATGCTGGACCCTGGGTATTGATTAGAGACCTCCTACCATCTCACACAAATACAGAGGTGATTTTTGGCCACAAAGCACTGTCAGCATCTACTCGTGGATTTACTTGAAACCTCCGAAAATAGAATGCTTAAGAGCAAATATTTTGGTGTAATAGTGGACTGCCCAGAACAGTTTGCAAACAACTTGGCTATTGTAAAGGACAGATAGCTGGGGTTGAAAACCATTCACAACTGCTACCAGGAGCAGGCTGACTGTATTTTAAATGGAATATATTTGCTGTATGTGCTAACATATACAATATATTCTAAAGTACTCCAAGTCTGACATACAAAAATCTGTGTCCCCAAAGGCAAAGAGGGGGAGAGTACAGAAGACAATGTAAACATTTTCCCCAAACATGTAATATAAAAAAAGGCAATGTATGCTACACAAACTCTCACAGTTCTGCTCTATAGTGATGCAGAGGTCACCTAGTCCACTTCCCCACTTACAGCAGGTTCAGCTCTATGTCTGCCATCTCTGAGATACAAGCCTAGGCATCCTGAAGATTTCCACCAAGCAATCCATTACAGTGCTTTGATATTCTTGAAACTGGGAAGTTTTCTCCTTCCCTTCACATGTCTAACCTTTACCCACTTTCCTGCAATTCAAACCTTGTACTTCGTGCCCTATAACTTCTGTTCCATAGATAACAGTAGGGTCATTACAAGGAAGCCAGTACTACCTAATATTTATAACCATTCCTCTCCAGTCAACTGATAGAATAAAGGAACAGGCTGAAAAGAAAAAAAATAAACCCAGGACAGACCTCTATGAAACCAACATGATGTGCTGTGTCAGTTTGAAAGTGAAGTACTGATAATTAAGTACAGTTACTAATATCTTATTCCATGTAGCCAAATAAAGTTCTACCTTGCACAAGACCTGTCTGCACCAGTCTTATGCAAACGAAGCCTTCCTGGAGTCAAGACGGCATTCATAGTTCTCCCTTATCCACAAGTCCTGTGACTCTTCCAAACAGACATTAGATTAAATTTATCAAAACCAAACCACGTCATTCCACGTTAGTTGTTTTTCACCTCTTTGTTATCTCCCAGATGCTTGTAAAGAGTTTGATTATTTTACTTTTCATTTCAACTGACACGCTTCTAATTCCCCAAGCCTTTTTTATCCCTTCTTAAATCGAGGTACTAAATACACAAATTTTTCTTTCAACTCTGAATTTTCACCAATCCTGATAAAGATAACCTGTCCTTTGAAGACAATCAGTAACAGTTTGAGAACATCTCACTTATCCCATGTTGGGTATCTGTTTGAGGTTTTTGGTCTGCGCTATGTTTTTCTTTGATCTTACCGCTTTCTCGCTAGTTTTAATTATGTTAGCTGACTGCAAAATGACTGTTTTTTAAGAAAAGGCAATATACATGAGCATTGAAATTTTAGTTTTCCTGCTGCTATCAGTTTTTCCTCCCCAAGGAATAGCAGACCAACACTTGGTGGATATTGTCTTTTTTCTGCTAACACATATGTGGAGTTACTTCTTGTGAAAACACACCTCACAGGAAACTTGATCAATGCACCTTGAACTTGCAGTCTTATCCTCATTTTTATATTACTCTTTCACTTTCACATTTAGTAGCTGCTCTACTTTCTTTGTGCCCCCTTCCTGCTTGAGTTTAACACGTGAGTGAAGAGGAGCACAGTTTCCCTGAACTGGACATTTAATAAAGTGCTTTGAGACCTCAGTGCTCTTCCCAGTCAATTTCTTCTTTCATTTTATCTGCCTTCATCAGATCTTACTCACAGATCATCTGAGCTCACCAACATCTCCATCTTTTAGTTTGCCTTTCTTTCTCTTCCCCTTCTATGCAAAGAAACATAAAATCATTTAGGGGGGAAAAGGCCTTTGAGTCCAGCCATTAACCCAACACATGCATTTAGGATCATTTCACAGTCACTATCTCCAAAAGATTTCTTTAATTTCCTCAGCTGATTTTTTCCAATCTGACTGAAGCTAATTTATGTCTCCCCACTAGCTATTCTCTCCTCTTTGACATCAAAAGTATGGTCACTGGCAGAATCCTGCTTGTATCATGCCTTCCCAGCTGATGTTTATCTCCTGTTTGTTATTCAAATTTTTAACTGTGCACACATTATCATCCAAATTCTATGCCATGGACAGTGCCACTTGTTATCTTAAAGCAGCTTAGCTTACTTGAGCATGCTGACTCTGAGTAGTAAAACACTTGTAATTTTACAAAAGACAGGGTTTGGAGGTGTGGGAATCTCTTTTAGTTACCAAGAACTCTACTTGCACAAATGAGGTAAACTCTTAGATACACAAGATGGTCTGGTAGGCAGTTGGTAGTTAGTTTGATTTACAGTCCATGAAAGATCAGGCTTACCAACAAACCTTCAAGTAGAATTCCCATGTGTAGAGCTATCGCCACACGTGGTCTATGTATTTTATTCAGATTTTCCAGTGCCTTTAATTTCTTTGCTTTATTCTAGAACTACAAGCAAGCGTATTATGTACAAAACAAGCTACTTTTAAAAAAAACATACCTGTTACACAAGTTATCCTGACAGATCTTTTAGAGCACTGAACTCAATCTTGGCTGTACACTAAAATTTCAAGTTCTGCTTGTTCACCCCTTACCTTTTTTCCATTAGTATAAGACACCTCAGGCATTTGATTAGTCCCTGACTTATCCTGTCAGTCCCATGACCTACATGACTAAGCCTATTTCTCCTCCTCCTCCATCCTCAGCTTTTGAGTTATTGTCTAAGTTGCTGTTATTTATATTTATTCCTGGAATTTGTCATTCACCAGGTTTTGCTTTAAAGCTCTTTAATTAGGGTCAAAAAATCAATGTTTTTCTTTCTATTAAGCATCAGTTAAGTTCTCAATGGTATTTTTTTCCTGCAAATCCATCTCTTGTTTAAAAAAAAAAATTAGGAGGTGTCAAAGAAAGTACACTTTACATCAAATGCATGAGATGAGAGCATCAAATCAGACTCACTGAAAACTATCATTAGTAGAAATACGAGAATTGCCTATACTGCACCTTATTCTCCATATATGTAAAGTTAAGATAATAACTTACTTTGCAAATATTCAAAAGTCTGTGGTTGAAATGCAACATGTAAGAGTGGGGCACCACAATAAGAAAACTACCAAGTTTATATATGCAATAGAATGTATTAAAATTACAAGGTTAGTTTATGAAATCAAAGGTACAGGCAAGGGAAAATATATATATGTA
>VZRX01023956.1:9681-24427 GCA_013398075.1 Notiomystis cincta | reverse complement strand
CCACGTGGCCACCGCCGCCCCGGGCTGCCAGTGGCTTCTCTGGTCTGGTTTGTTATCATTGTTACCGTTGTGCCTGTTTACCTCATATAAATACTTAGTAAAGATCTGTTATTCCTATTTCCCTATCTTTTGCCTGAGAGCCCCTTGATTTCGAAATATTATTAATTCGGAGGGAAGGGGGGTTCATATTTCTCATTTCAAGGGAGGCTCCCGCCTTTCTTGGTAAATACCTGTCCAAACCGGGACAGAAATGCTAAGCACAAAAAGAAACCTAAAAACTCCCAGATGAGACAGGTAGAAAACTGCAGTGAATAAATTCAATTGTGTGGCTGTTGTCAGGCTATATGCTAGTTTACTATGTTCTATTATTCCATGACCATAAAACAGAATACAGTAGATTAATACACACAATAAAAAAGCTACCATTATTACTGCAGTTCAGTCTGATAACCCCAAATTAATTAGGTTTTCCTTTGCATTCCAAAGGGAAAAAAACCCCCAACATTACTGATAGGGAAGCAGGAAGAAGAGGAGCTGCAGTGGCTGTTTCAGCAGGAAGCTGCTCCTTCAGAACAGGGGGTTCTTGAACTGCCAGCCTGGAAGAACTAGGCTGAACAACAACAGACACTTAAAAACTGTTATTCCCTCATCAAATTGCTCCAGACCTGCCTTGATCATGTCTTGCACACCATCATAAAGCACCCCACGCTTCCACTGCTGAACTGATAGCAGGATTATACTGTCCAACCTCATTTTGAGAAAATCCTCTGCACAAATACCAGATGAAAAGCTGTTAAGAATTTACCTTCCTAGACAAGCACACTTACAACAGCTTTCCTACTCTGTCTTACCACATATCTTTATCCATCTTCTGTCTTAGTAAATTGGACTACCCTAAAGTTTATTGCACTGTCTTAGCTGAAGAGGCAACGGATGGAGCAGCTTCAGTGTGTCCCATTCAAATTTATTCTCTCATGCTCCCCAAAGCACAGTACACAGCCTATGTTGTTCACCCATCACTTTGGGGCCTTATCAGTTATCTTGTGGTTTGGGTTTATTCATCCCTAGCCCCAAGCAGATACAGTTTCTCTGTTTTGACTGTAAATCTCCAACTGATGCTTTCTCTGTTTTTGCCACAATTTACTCTCAAAAAACACTGTTAGGTTAGCTCCATGTAGACCTGGATCTATAATCTTTTAGCACTGATTGCATTTAGCTTTGGAACTGATTTTGTAGCCTCATATTTATTAGTCTGATCTACAATAGAACAAGTGACAGAAATTACATCTTCCTCTTCCTCCCCTCCAATAATTCATACACAGTTTACTGTGGATGAAACCTGCTATTTAAAAATAAAAGAAGGTGCTAATGAAAAAAGTATAAATACGCGGGATGATTTGGTGTTCTGCTGTTGGCTGCTGAAGTTTCCATCTGTTAGACTTTGATCATTTAGGTAATCCAAAATCATACAGGACACAATTTCTCTTATGACAGATCAGTTGCACTTCACCTACAGAGCTTTTTTTCTAATGTCCTGTTGAACTCTACGCCAGCAAAGTGCAGAAAAAGGATAGACAGCTTAGTGTCTCGTGCTCACGATCGCTGCAGGAGAGTTAATGTAGTTAAATCAAGACTTGTTAATTAACTGCTCTAAAATGGAGATCCTGCTGTAATCCCATTCTTAACAGTTTTTCCTCCTGAGGTTCATTCCTACCTGCCTGTTACTGTCATCTCTAATACACTGCTGGTATTTGCCTTAACTGACCTACAACTTCTGAGCAGCTTTCTCTCTCTTCCAGGACAACTCCATGATGCTGCAAATACCTTTAAATAAGGTGCTGCCATGGCCCCTTCCTTCTCTCATGTTCTAAAATATCACAAATTGCATCTGTGCACAGCCAGATGCACACCTCCCCTCCTCCACACAAACACCAGTATTGCCAACTAGGACATGACAAAGAAAAAGTCCCAAGGAAAAGACACTGCTGGTGGTCTGTGGACTTAAAGTCCACTCATGTATGATCCTTTATTCCATCCTTCCTCTCACTCCCATCAATTTAAACAGCAGCATCCACAACTGAGCCCAAAAATCTGGTGGCCTTCTACCTGCAAGAGTTTTTGGTCCTTGCTTTGTGTGAAGGAATCTGCAAACATGTGACAGAGAGATGAATTTGATAGCAACTGGTTTGCCCCTTTTACGTCAATATGTAAACTTCCCCAGTTGCCTTCTTTTCATGATTTCATTTTCAGTTCTTTTTTCATCACATTTTGATGTCAACAAGCAGACCAGGAACCTACCCACCTCCATTCTTTCCAGCACCTCCTCTGCAATACCTTTGAACACCTCTGCACAACACAATTCTTGGTTCAATGTAATTATTTTCTTGCCTTTTTTGCCTGATTATTTCTTTTTCAGAAGTCATTCTTCAATCACAAAGTGTCTTTGCATTAACTATTGAAAACACTCCTGCTCCTGGACAAAGAGAGAAGATTTCTCATTATTCCCAGTGTGTATTGTACATATCATCACATGCAAGAAACTGAAACCTCTTCAAGTCATTGCTTTCAGGAGGCAATATTTCAATACTATCTTCTCCCAGTATATAAGACACACTAAATCCTTTCTACTTCACAATCAGCCAAATCCTTTTCATTTTTTCATTGAAAAAGAAGAAAGGAAAAGAAACCTAAACCCTTGCACAAGCTATGAACATGTGCATAGAAACTGAAGGGAAGGGAAATAATTAACAAGTAAGAATTGCTATGAAGGTCCATCTAACTAAACAGCTTACAGGAAAACCTGTAAGGTTTAAGTCTGAGCCACATTGATTAAAGCCAAAATGTTAATGCCTATAGAAGTAGAAGACAAAAAGGTCTATGTAAGTTGTCATTATTAAAATGCCTTGGGGAAACTTTCTTATGGTAATTTAATCTGAAAAGGTTAAAACCTTAAACGGTATTATGTTCAGTCTGCTGGCACTGCTTCCATACAATGAAAGAGGAACATACTAGTTGCTCTTGCAGAAACACTGACTGCTGCTATGTGACCCGTTAACGCCACAGATTTAAGGGAAAAGCCTAAAGAGAAACATGCCACAAAGCACTTAAGCTTCAGGCAATGCTTAACTTTCTAATGGTCTGGAGAACACCAGAACACAGAGTTTCCTATGAAACTCAGCATCAGTTAAAAGTCTAAATCCCCAGTTAGTTGCAAATACTCAGAAGCTCCAGCAGAGTCAAGGTGCTCTCACAAGAGCAAATTTACCTTCTTCAACTCCAATTTCACTGAGCTGGAAAGACTGGCTGAGTTGGCAGATCCTTTTTAACCTCTTGTGCATGCTCTTACAGAAATAGTTTCTCATCCCACCCATAAATTGGTATGATTTTCAGTTGACAGTTTGCCTCCATCATTTCTGAGCATTACATGAATCATAAATAAACAAAACCCCGTGATTTTAACTCTAATGAGATAGTTTTTAACTGAAAACTCCAACTAAAAGGAGGATTCAATCTTCTACCAGATCAAGCTCTTCTGGGCTAGGGTCCAACTAGCTTCAGCATTCTAGTCAAACATAAGTGAAAATGTAGGAATGGACAAAAATCTGGGAAAGTACAGAAGTAGAATGTTGCCTGTTTACACATCTAAAACACTGGTAAGAAAAATTCCCTTCACACACTGAAACCTTTTATTTAGCTAAGGGATTTTTTAATGCCACATTCTTAGGTGTGACCTCTGAGGACAGAGTAACAAAAGGAATTATTTAATTTCAGGTTGAGATGAAAGAAAATAAAGCTGTATTCAAAGACGTAAAAGGCTGTCCCAAAAAGGAAAGAAAGAATCTATTCTCCATATCTCCGGAGAACACCCTAAGTAATAAAAAACTTATGGCAAGAAAAATCCAACTCAGGGTAACATATGGATTTTTTTTCTAGAAGAACTGTGAAGCATAAGAGCAGAGGAAGCCAGCATCTTCAATTTTTTCAGTCTGGTGAAGGAGATGCTGAGCTTGATTTTTCTGAGTTACCCTTCCAACCTTCTTAAGGTTCAAATCAGTCAATTGCACATTTGAACTTTACATATGGTGAATGAATAAACGCACTGGAGGTTTAACAACTCTCTTCTTTAAAGGGTCTTGTTAATTAATTTATTATGCATTCAGATGCTTCTTTGCATGAAACAGGATACAGTTAGTCCTTGCCTTCGTTTCTACCATTTATAACTCTACGAAATTAAGAGAACCTGACAAGATCTATGCAACCACTGTAAAGCTGCAGCTACCAAGATTGTACTGAATCTCTGGAAGCAGAGGGAAAGGCTCTGTAGCAGCCCTTTCCAGAGGAAAATAGATTAGAGAAAAAGATGTAGATCACTCCCAGACAGTGAGAAAAATGGAGTCATTTATCATCTATAAAAGATTAATACTGAATTAGTAATGTCTTCTAGAGTAAATTGATAGAAATCCCAGCAGCTTTTAGGTTTCCAGTAGCCCAAGCTCAGATAACTGTCTCCAATGTGCTGCCTCTCACTTTCACCTTTTCACAGCAGTCTCAGAACCTAGGTGCTGCAAACTGCAGTAGAAGCAAATACTGTTGGCTAATTCACTAGCAAGGAAAACTTCCATGTTTGTAGGGTGCAACATCAAAATCATTAAATTCAGGATATTCTTAATTCATCTCAAATTTACTCCAAAATGCACTCAATTTTTTGCAATTAAAAATAAGCTAATCCAAATCAGCAAAAAGCTCACTAGTTAACTGTTCAATAAAGCCTACACCATCCATTATAATTTTAATTATATTACTGACTTCAAAGATGGTACAAGGAGTTCTAAAAATGAACAGCTCCTTCACACTTCATCTGTTATCATTTACACTCAATGTCTAAATCTTTTCCTTCATCTGAGCAAGAAAAATGTACTGCAGACTGAAAGTCCCTGGACAAAAGTCACAGAACGTTTACTGAACAAACCACTGTTTTTCTACATTGTCAGGCAAAGAATCCGGAACTTGAAATAAAACTGTTACCCCGTATCATTTAGATAGGGGTAAAAACTTTATCACCTGCGATTTGCAACTTTCTGATGATACATGACTCTTGAGGGAAAAGGGAAGAAAAAGAAAAAAAACCAGTAACTTAGTAACATGGAAAGTCAATACAGGTGAAGGGCTGGGGGGAAGGAAATGCTTGTTAGTGCAGCGCTGGCTGACATTCAGAGGTTTTTCCTCTGAATTCTGCCCTTTATGAGGTTTCCATCATATTGCCAAAGAGAAACCACCAGAGGCTCAATCCTTTGGAGTTCTCCAGGCAGGCAGAAGGAACTTTACATAGATAACAGCTATTTGCACAGGACCTTCTGCACTTCAAGCTGTCCAAAGGAGTGACTCAGGATTACTACAAGGCTTTCAAATTTAATCAGCGCAAACCCCTGCTTCGAACTTGCAGTCAGCAGAGAACGTTACCTGACCTCTCACACCTCTTACACTCAAGTCTACAGATATCTGCATGTTCTAGATAACTTCAAAACTGTTTGGCTTTTTGCATCACTTAATATTATTGCTCACATTAAATTACAAGGCAAATCTGTTGTGCATGCAGAGATCAGGAGTTAGAAGAAAAGCTGAGATAGTCTGGGAATCTGCAAAAGGAATCATTGCACTGAATTTAGCATCAGCATGCACAGAATGTGGTATCCTTTCCAAAAAAAAAAAAAAAGATACTTAAACTCTCGGGTACAGCTTCCCCATATTCATTTTTGGTAAAGAGGATGCAACATCAGCTTGAGAAAACTTCTATGAAGTTTTTATAGAATGGCAAATTTGTTCAGCAGCTCTTTATGCTTTTGTTTTGTGGCTTTATTTCTTTTAAACTTCTATTTTCTTGGATCTCTACTGATCAGGGACATCTATTTGCATGGGAATGCAATTTTAGCAATGCGATAAGTGGAAATCTGAATTCACAGCTTCATTCTTTTTCCCAATAAAAAACGCTTAGATCAGACCCTCTTACATTAAAGTAGTTGTATGAGAAATACTTTAGTAATAAAATGCTAGGATACTTCACAAGCAAAAACCACTCTGACATCATTGACCCAAATTCAGTATGTGAGAAATCAGGATGTGAATAGTGTCATGAGATTTGAAGTTCCCTGAAAAGACACTCAGAAGATGGAAAGAAACTTCACCTGTGAGTGAGAGCAAAGCAGCTCCATCTGCACCAACCTGCTGGGAGATGTGGAAATTCACTATTGTTTTGGTGATTTATTAATTGCAGCAACCCACCCAAGAGAAATTCAAAGTTTGGTTTAAGTTTCTACTAGACCAACACACACTAAAAGGTGAGTTTGGTGCAAGTTTAAAAACATGATGTTTTTAAACATCATGTTCCATCTCTAAATTCTCTGTCCCAGGAGCTTTGGTCTTGGGTATCTTTCATACTCAAGAGCAATGGCTACAAAACAAATCACCTCTGCAGGGTAAACTATGCCCACATGTCTAGTGACAGCCACTGTCTGGGCTGTGAATGAAGTAAGCTCTGCCTCTCACCAGTAATCCCAACTGCAGCACAACACGTGCCTTTCCCTACTGTCTGAAGGTGTTTAATGGCATCTCTTCTGTCTGAAAAACATAGGGACATAAGGGAAATGCCTTTCTACAGACTGGTTTACACAAATTTCAGCATTAAGCACAGTTTATATCAGAGTTCTTCTATGTCCTCATGGCCTTGGCATAAGTGGTGTCTGTCTGTATTGCTACCAAATCACTGGAAGCATAAACTTGCTGCAGCAAAACCAAAACAATCCTAGAGACAGCATTGCAAAATTTGGGTTAGTCAGATTTTAACTTCTTTGTATCAATAGGACAGAAGAGCCTAACAGACCTTTTGAATTAAATTCTCTATTTATCACATAATTTCTTAACTTCTGTTGTCTGTAGCATCTTTTCCTTCCCTTCTGTTTCATTTTCACTGAAAATGTGAGTTGAGAGTTCAGCACTCTCCCTCACATTTAATGCTGCTTTCAGCTCCAGCACTGAGTGCCTGATAAGAAAAGTGCTGTCAGTAGCTGTTCTTTCTCTCAGCTGTCAGTGCAGCAACAAATGCAAAATGTTAAATACATTTGTGTAATTCAGCCCTTCCGGTTCTTCAGATCTGCTGGATCTGCTCCTGAAAGAATTTTTAGGGCATTTAAAGCTTATAAATGCATAAGAAGTTTTTAAGATGAGACATTTAAACAGTGTGAGAACTGTCTTAACTCTGGGGGTCATCACTTGCACATGTACCACAATGACCATCAGGACTGCTGAAAATTTAAGAAGCATCCTTCAGGAAAGCATGTCACTATTTTAACTAACAAAACTTTATATTGTTTATAAGTTGGCATGTTACAAGACATTGGGAAGCTTTTCCTTCTCAGTATTTGCAGGACAATGAGCACAAAAATAGAGTGGTGTCATCTTGTTCAGCACTAACGAAGAGAAGTCTTTCCATTTTAGGCCATCAATACATGGCTGGGTCTGGAGCAGCCGTGGATAGCAGAGCAAAAATTTGACAGTGCCTTTAAAGAAAAAATCTTTCCCCTCTTGTACTGAATAAACTAAAATAAGGTACAAATCAATGGAGCACTGAAACACTTTGTGCTTCTTCAGTGCCTTTACACAAAGAGAGATGCAATCATCTGACTGTTAAGTCTTCCTAGAACTCATTTCACATTACAACAACTTTCCCTTAACATAAACTATAAACACACCAGAGCAGAGGATTGAAGTGCTCAGTGGCAAGTCTTAGAAACCAGAACATCCTAAATTATAATTCTGTTTAAACATTTCTTGCTTGGTTTATACATTAGCAAAGGTTCAATTAAACAAATGATTGACGTGTTTGATGGTGGGAAGAGGGTTGCCAAGTGCCTCTTGTTTGTGGCCAGAGATTGTATCACCCAGCAGAACAAGCTCGTGGTGCTGCTGTCAAGAGCCACCTCCCGGTCCCCTGCCACAGTGCTGAAAACTTATATTCCCAGCACAGCACTTTGTCTCCAACACCTCATCTCCTGCAAATCTGAAACGGGAGAATGAAGGCCATCTACCACAGCTGCTCTGGAGAGCAGGAGATCAGGATAAGTGGGAGCAAGGGAATACATGAAGGGAGAAAAGAAAAATCTCCTTGACTGAAGCTCTTGTACTACCTCATAAGTATTTTTAGTGTAATAACAGGAGTTCACAAGCACTGCTGCAAAATTTTAGAAGGAAAAGGCTATTGCTGGATGTTGTGCCTATTTTATTTTTTCAGAACAAAACCAAGAACCCTGCATACTGACCTAAATACTCAAAACAGCCCATCATGAAATCCTATGGTCATAAAAATGAGTCTAAAAAGCTGACTCTAACAAATATACTTTATATTTCTAGGTAGCATTTTTGTCTAAAGATATTTACCCAGCTCCTGTTGTGTGCAGTAAGGCAATCACTTTTAGAACTGAGGAAAGATTCCAGCTCTTACCGAGAACTTGCCTGTACTAAATTAGTAAGATTTCCTTGTAATACTTTTAAACATAAACAGGCTCTTACTCACCAGATTAATCCACTTTCATGATTTTAAAAGAGTGCCTGAAGCTAGATGGCCAGTCTGCTATTCCATTTATAGACACTTAATTGCACCCAGTTTTTATTCACTAGAATTTAAGAGGGCTTAATACTTCCAAAATTAGGACCCTAATAGCTGTTAGAAGTTGCATAACAAACAAAAAAATCCAGAATTAGTCTCGGTTTAGACTATTTGTTTTAAGACACTACACTGAGAACAATGTAGACATGCATCCTGTTTATTCAGCAGGCAAGGACATAACAGCTATCAGAACTGGAAGGCTCTTTTACACCACCATGACAGTAAGAGCAAGCACTACAGTTCAACCTCAGTACTTGTCTCCACAATCTTAGTAGTCAGGGAAAGAAAAAAAAAAATAGAAGAGAGGAATTTTATACTGGAAACAGGCAATAAACCCTCAAGTACCACAAAAAGTTACACCACTACACAGTAGCAAAAAAATTCAGCTTAACCAATATTCCAGAGAAGTTTTATACTGGCAACACAATCAGCTGAGGCTGTTGATGAAGACAAGCCTTATCCTTCAGGAATTTTCCTTCATTGTGACCCAGAGGAATAAAGACCAATAGACAGACACTGACACAGCCTGTGCTCAAGACTATACAATTGTTCTAAGCATATCTATGGATACACACTGTTATATACATGTCATATATCCTTTCATATAGCCTTACCTTCACAGAAACTGAATTATCAGTGACATTCTCCGGAGATTAAGGTTTGTTAGGGAACATTAATAATAAAAAACATCTTTTTTTTTCCATTCAGCTTAGATAGCTGACAAACCTCTTAAGGGGCAGGGTGAATCCTCTTGATCAATTTCTGATCCCCTCAACACTCTGAAGTACTTACAAAAGAGGTAGCAAATAAAGATTTGACATAATCTGAGCATATTGTGAAAAGTAACATAAGGAGTTAATTGACATTTTCCTACCACATATTTTTGGACAAACATAAAACCGATGCGCTGGATCAGACCCAGAGATCCATTAGCCCAGTTTCCTCTTAGACAGAGCATGTTACTGGAAGCTTTTCCAAGGGTCCTGTAAGGTCTGTTTCAGGTCTGTGAAGGGCAACTGCCCTACCTTCATGGCACATGGAGACCATGGACTAGATATTTTCCCCCTCTGAAGTCAATTACTTTCAAGTCTTTCCAAAACATCCAGTTACATCTGAGGGTATTAATCTACAAATGTAAATAAATTCACTATTAATAATAAACTTTGTTTTAGAAGTAAATATTTATTTATGTCAGCTATAAAAAAGTTAGATTTTTCCATGGTAAGTCTGCACGCTCTGACAGAGATAACAAGCCATGACACAAACATGTTTTAAACTATCTGCATCTTAGGCTCACTGGAAGGAAGACCTAAACAGCAGATTTTTTTTTGCTTGTTCATTTTGGTTTTGTTTTCAATAGGGTTTTTCTTTTTTAAATTTATTTTTACCTTTTAAATGCTTCAGCAGGGTTCCTCTCACATTCCCCGGGCTGCAAGAGACTTTGAATAGCAGGATCTCTTAGTTTGTCCTCATATCCCTGGATCAGTCCACTGCGGCATATTTGTGTGACTAAACCTCTAATAAAGCCTCCAACACAGAGTGTGTCAGAGTCCTGGGCCCTGCAGAAATGGAAGGCCAGAGCCTGGCGATGTAAGCCTCTTTGTAGGTTTGCAGGTGAGCTTGGCCACAGTAACTCAGTGCAGAGGGCTGTCTTCCCACTCCCGGGCCCTCCTACCAACAATACTCCCCAGGCAGCTCCTTTCCCAGAGACAACACCAGTGTTATTCCCAGGATTCGCTACAAGAGATGGTTTGTTGGCAGCACTACCGCTGCAGCTAGCTTTCTCCTGGAGGCAGTGCTGAAGCTTGTGGAAAACCCACTCCCTACAGTAAAACTGCTTTCCCTGCAGCAAGCTGGTTTGAGCCATTTTACAAATCTTCTCTTGCATGTGTCATAAGCTGCAGCACATCTTCAGCATCCCAGGAGCAGGGAGACGTGCCTTCAACCCGGCACAGGACAGTCTTGTGCGCAGAACCTGGCGAGGGTGAGGGCGAGCAGCCACCCTTCTTCGTAAAACTCAGCAGCCTCTTCTCAGCAGGAAGGGTGTCACTCCCTTCGTGTGCCCTGTTCCGAGCAGCATGGCACAATCACAGCTCAGCTGACATCGTGCAGCGGTGGCTGGCACCAGCCCTCAACAAGACTTCTGGTTTGTCTCACAAGTTCACGGAGCTCCATGGCTGCATCTGTGGTTAGGCAGTTGTGTGTGTTCCCGGCGTACAGGGGAGACAATACATCTGGAAAAACTGAGGGAAAGCCAACTCTGCAGTGTATACTAAATGCCTTTCAACTCTAGGCATTAATCTCTTTGGATATATATACAGAAAAAGCTGTCCATAATAAAATGTTCCTTCTGGGGATTTCATAAAAAAAAGCGATTTTTCTTCAGAGCACTATACACACACCACAAATGTGGCAAGTACCACTGACTAAAACAGCCAGTCTGGACAGTGAGCTTTGCAGACTTCATACATCTGGGAGAGTGTCTGAGAAGTGCTTCACATTATAGTTTCTTATGCAGTACAGACGACAAAAGGGGAAAAAATGTTTACAGCTTCTTATTTCAACACATCCGTAGTGTCTTTTTTAGGAACTTGGATTCTTACTGAACCTGTTCTCGGGTATCTCAATCGCAAGATGTCACAAGAGACAACATCTTCCCCTAGAGCTCTGAAATAAAGGAGACAGCACTTTTAACCCTACATGCAAGTCATAATTCAGTCAGCTGCAAATGCAGACAACAAAGAGCAAAGTCAAGGGCTCGTATTCCTTATTTTTGCCAATACTGTTAAATTATTCAAAAGAGCCGTTTTAAAGAAAATTTGTTCTTACGACGCGTGATTAGCCACACGCAAAAAAAAACCCAACAATAAACAACGAGCAGATATGACAGTGGCCTCAAAACCACAGCAAGTCTTGCATTTTCTCCCGAGGAGAACTGAATATATCCTTTCACGCTAAAAACATTCCTCCTAGCGAGGCTTCATCCTCTCCTCACCCCATTTTCGTCCTGCCGGCGTTTTTGGGAGTTTGTGTTGCAGAGCAGCGCTGCTCCCCGCACGCTTCTTTGTTCGCGGCAGCGGCGACCGGCAGCCCGGGGTCATGGCGTGACTCCCCGCGCCACCGCCCCGTGCCCTCCACGGCACCCCCGCACCCTGAGCCACCGCCTGAGCCCGAGCTGGGCTTCAGCGCCGCGTCCCGCGCCCTCCCAGCCCGGGCACCGCCGCGCAGGCATGGCTTAGCAGCTGCTTGGCAGCGCGACCACCTCCCTCCGGGAAAGCCCCCGAGCATCTGGGGAACGCCCCAGCCCTTCGCTGCCTCTCGCCCCGTGCCCGGGTGCCCTCCGCCGTGCACACACTAGGCTCCGCACGGGCACCCGGGAACCCGCTCCGCGCCCGGCGGGGACTCCCCAGCCCCGGGGCCGGTGTCAGCCCCGCCCGGGCAGGGCCTCCTCCCGCCGCCCGCTCACCTCCGTGGCCGCCTCGNGCTCCCGCCCGCTCCCCCGGCGCCTCCCGTCGCGGCTCTGCAGGGGGCGGCCGCGCCTCCCGCCGCGGGCTGGAGGTGCCGTCCCGGCCCCGCTCCGTGGCAGCGGAACTTGAGGGGAAAAGATGCTGGCTGGAGGTCAGCCCTCCGTTACCCCGGGGCAGACACAGGCCCTCACACTAAAACCTTATTGGAGTCTTCTTCCTGAAGGAAGCACAGACCTCAGAGCTGGATTTTCTCGTTGCGTTTTCTCCTTTCGCCCCGAACTGGCCCGTTTTAGAACTCAATCCATTAAGTACTCTGACAGCCTCCCCAGATAATAGCACCAATTCTGAAACTTTTCCACCTCCCCTGCCTTGCACAGATCAAAAAAAAATCATGTTTCTAAGGGGCGTCCCACATCCTTCCCTTACACCACATTGACCCCTGAGCTTTACAGTTTGTGGGTCCCTACAAACCCTTGGAACTAGGGATCTTAATGTGGATTAAAAGCAGAGTAGAGCTTCCTCCAGGACAACTTTGATATGGAAGAAAACAGGGTGGATCTTGCTCCAGGACACCTTTAGGAGGCCCTTGTAAAGTTCCTTCCACCCATGACACCAATGCGACAGCTCTCCTTTATTTTTTTGTCTGTGACAGAGCAAGGGAAGGATTTCCATTAAAATTTGCTCCCCTCGGAGCTGGCTGCATTAGTTACGATAAGGCATTTTCCCATCAAGGATCAAGCTCTTCATGGTTGCTAAATAATGCCTTCATTTTGGCACGGCTCTGTATGGTTTCGTACACCGGGTAATTACAGCATTGTGGAGTACACACTGAATATGTGTGTACTCCACATAGGATACAACGGAGTGATTTAGGGCCCTTCAAGGAGCGTCCCGGGATTCTTTGCAGGAGCAAAATGAAAAATTAAATAAATTCTGTTGGTGTACTGAAGAGCCTAGAAAAACAAGTCTGTCTGCTTCTGAAAACCAGTAGAACGAGTTTGAAGAACCTTTGGAAGGAGCGAATTACAAATTCGAAGAGTAATTGGGAGTGGGGGAGAAACAGAAACAAGATTAGTACTAAGAAGATATTGTGTGGTTGTTTTGTTTTGGTTTGGTTTTTTTCAAGCTTCCTGATTTGGTTGTTTTGGTTTTTTTAACTGTACACTTTAGGCAAATGATCTTCTCTGGGCTCGTTTTTAGTTTTTCTTCCTAGCTGCACTACCCTTCCATTTCAAAATGTTGTGGAAACTCAAGACTTCCAAAACTAGTGCTAATACAAGTTCAAGAGACTTTGAACTGTAAAATATTTTCTTTTTTTCATTTTTTTTAACAATGAAGGGGTAGAGACAGATAAGGGTTGGAGTGATGGGATTGCAGCTCTAGTCTGCTGAGCAGGCTAGAGAAAAAAACAGAAGTTGACAGAGAGAAAAAAAGGTAAAAAACCCACAAGAAATTGGAGATTCAACATGTTAAGAAGCAGATCTTGGCACAAGCATTAGACTTGTAGGTGACCCAGGGAGAAAAAATAAAATAAAGAAATTGAACAGTGATGAGATGCAGGGGAAAGTGCAACTTCTGCCATTCTGATGACCGAGACACAAATGACAACCCAATTTAAATTGTCAGATTTCACAAAATCCAGTGTGAATACAGTGAAGCAGGTGGAATAACAGCATGGTTTGCTAAAATCAGATATTTAAGTGTACACATGATGGAGTTACAGATAATAACTGTGAAAATACTTAACCTTTCCATGCTAATACACAAATCCTAAAACAGATGACAATAATTTGATTTTAGCATGGTACAGGTGACAGAAAATAATTAACCCCCTAAACCTATCTGGTGGGCACTGCATGTGAGCTAGGTTTCTCTTCAGGATATCACTCCTACAGCTAACATCAGGAGTATGAAATACTTGTTGGAATGACAAAGGGAAGAAGGAGAGGGGAAGAGAGGGAGGGAGGAAGAGAAGTTGGAAGAAAATGTGGCAGGCCTACAGTATAACTAGGCAAAATATTGTGAAGTCCAAACTTTGACCTTTCAAAAAATTTCTTTGCACAAGCTAAAGGTGAATGGCCTTGCACTGACACCCCCCTCTCCTCCCTCAAATTGCTACTAGGAAGCAAAAGCATATAAATACTTCCAATGATAAATCCTTTTTATGGAAAAAAAAAAAAAAAAAAAAAGCAAAAATCTTAAAAATAAGTTCAAAGGGTTAAAACCCCAAGACTGACATGAAGGGGCACAGCTGCTTCGACTGCGATCTTTCATCTGTACACAAGAAACTGAGACCCTGAAGTCAACCTTCAAAAGCAAGGGAGGCATTTTGTTATCAAGATTATTTGCATAGTACCTCCTACACCTAACGTGACAGCTCAGATGACATCATCCTGGTGAATTATTATAGCTAAGGGTCAGATATTTCTGATACAATTGTGCAATGAGACAGTATCAGGATAAGAACCAAACCTTATTTTTGTGGTTTTGTATAACTTAGTTTGACATAGATAGCAAACAAGCCATGATCTAATTGGCTCTAACTTTGCAGACTACAAGGCTGACAGATAAGGCCTAAAAGAAGATGAAACAGAGCAAAATTTCCTATCTGAACCCCCCC
>VZRX01023955.1:19292-41836 GCA_013398075.1 Notiomystis cincta | reverse complement strand
GGTCCTGACGGGCGGCTCCGCCCGGGCCTGCGGGGAAACCCTGCGGCTGACCGGCCCCCGGGGCTCCCGAGGGGAACGGGGCAACTCCCGCAGCCCTGTGCGAATGGAAAAAGTGGGGGTGAAAGGTGGGGAGAGCGTCATTTAGGGAAAAGATGCTGTTGCATCCGGAAGCAAGGTGGAAATGTGGGAAGGGATGCAATATTACAGTGCAAAACGCGACGTTACTATGTTCATAGCCTGCTTTGACAGCTGTGCCTTCATCTTGGGTCATGTCTTCTCCAAAGGGGAATGCACAATTCAAAGAAAGTGAGTGGGAAATTGTAGATCCCTTTAAAGGTGCCTTTAAATACCCATAAACACAATATGCAGCTGGGAGAGGGGGCAAGCGATCCCAGGAGCACGAAAAATGAAGGATGCGTTCACACGGCTGCCGGTACCGGGCTCGGGAGGACAAGGAGGGCGCGGTAGCCACAGCATCAGGGCTCCTCCTGGCCCAGCCACCTGAGAAGTGACAGGTGAGCCTCCAGGCTGCCTGTACGGCATTTGGGGCACTTCTGCATCCTCCCCACTTCTTCAAAGAGACAATGATAGGGCGGAATGCTCCCCAGAGCCCCGGGGTTGGGCTGCTCCGTCTGCAAGATACCCTCGTGCACATTAAATAGCACAGAGCGCACAGCCCGCAGCAGCCGATTGCTGGGAATGCCGCCTCCTCCACACAGCCCAGCCTCACCTGAGGAAGAGCTGGATAAATTGGGAAGTGCGAGTTTAATTCTGCTTCATCATAGGTCTCGGTTGTTGCTAAGATTCAGAAATAGCTACAGCAGTGGAAAAGTTACTAGGCATCCTAACCCAATAATAACAGAGAAATCTAATAAACAGTAAACACAATGGAGTGTTAAGTTAAAGGCCTGAAGGAGGCAAGACTGCCCTTTACATGGGGGGTTCTTGCTGGGTCTTAAAGCATGCTGAAAGGAGAGACAGCATAGACTCTGGGACTCATATGCCACATAAAGCTCTGGAAATGTCATTTTCTCACTTTCATGAATTAAAGGTGCTAAGGAAAAAACATTCTGATACACCTTTTTGCTGCAGGAATGTTGTATACATAGTCAATCTATTTTTAACAGGCTCTTTTGATTAGTGATGATTTTAGCACTGGTACATGTGCGAGTGTTTCCCCCGTGATCCCACTAGATGGTGCACTAATGAGACGATAATGCAAATCCCTTCCAAATTAAGGGCCTTGATTATTATCTCTGTCACAGAAACTCCATTGGTTGACCCAGTCACTCCTGCTTTATAAAACTTTAGCTGAGATCACTGTCAGTTTTCCTCCAGAAAACAGTTCATCTTTTACTATATGATTTCGAAAATGTATTCCTTTTTTGAAAAGTGACCCTTCATCAGTGAGAATACCTTTCCTGCAGATCACTATTTGGGTACTTTTTTTTTTTAGGCTTAGAGGTACAACCCAGTCATCGCTGATAAATGCTCATTCTCATTCTACAGAAACAAGGTATCCAAATGCTTTCCTAGTGAACCTGTGTGCCTTATGAAGAAAATCCTGGTCCTCCTGGTCCTCCTCAGATGTCAGCTCACCTTAAGCATCCACCTTTTACTATTAAATATCTCAAAGTCATATGATTATTTAAAGTAACCAGCTGAAGAATAATATTAAAGCCTGAGAGGGAAAAATGGATTATAAAATAAGCTTTTCAATTAAATGTCTGCACTATAAAAATATTTAAATAACCTTTGCAATAGAATAATAAAATAATTATAAATGTACACTTACTAGACTATTGATCATATTTATTGATCAGAACTGCAAAGAGCATTGTATACCCTCCGAATATTTTTGTTAACTCATGTAGGAAAGCCATTGACTGAGAGAATGTGCCCTGTTTCACCCTTGTAAATAAAACAGGAAGATTCATTTTGTTTCCTCTACTGGCAATGGTGCACAGACAGGGATTGTAAATAAGCCATCCCTAAGTGTTATCAGAGATGCTGATGAAGTGATGCATTTGTGTCTATAAATGCATTTTATTGGCTCCTCTCTAGAGTTGTCACACCAGCATTACCTGGGGATTGAGCTCAGAACCATCTTTTACCTACCTTTCCTGTTTCTTGCTGAGCATAATCAGATCTCAAATGACTGAATCAAATGGGGAAAGCTGTAAGCAAAGAAAAGGGGAAATGTTGAGCCCCTGCTATGCACAATCACAGCATGCCATGGAGGATGCTCTGGATATTTACTGACTGAAGGTCAGAGTATTTGCCATTTATATTCTTGTCCTGTGTGTAAAACTGAAGTGGAAGGATGTTCTGTTTGGGGATCCATGCCCAGTATGGTGTATAAGGTCTGAAAGAGATGGAAGTTCAGCCAGACCAAGAGTGTGATTTTGAAAAAGCACACCTTCCTCCTAGCCCAGTATCCAAATCAGGACCCATCTTCCTGATTGTACTTCTGCCTCCCACCTCCTGCTCCTGCCCTGGCCCCTGACCAGCAGGCACACAGGCCCAGCAGCATGGGTGGCACAGGCTCCAGGGCCACGAGTGACGCAGAAATGGGGCACCCATTTCCGTGCAGCTCCCCAGGCCTGCACGAGGTGTGATGAAATGAAGGGGAGCAGCCCAGCCCTGGGCTCATATTCCTGATGAGTGTCCTCTTTCCAAGGCACGAGCGGTGCGTAATTTACCCTTGTGGCCAATTTCATTCTCTGCTGTCACATCTCACTTGTGCACCTCCAGCTTTACACAGGAAGAGTCATGCTGCCAGTATTTGGCAAAGAGTCTGGCAGAGCTTCCCAGACAGTTATTAGTGATGCATTCCAGCATCAGCAAAAATTCCTGTTATTCTCGTTGTCATCTCTCTTTGCTAACTTAATAAGAATATCTGGTCCAGAACCTGAAATGAGATTAGATTCCCATTATACCCAGCGCTGTTCATAATTATGATGGATGATGGTTTCCAGCTTGAACGAATTTATGGGTTAATTATACTGCAGAATGACCTGTAAAACCTATTTACTTAAAAAAAAAAAAAAAGAAAAGCATTGACCATTTGCATGTTATTTAGGCTGGCACTTGCTCTTCAGCAACAGTAATTATCATAGTAGCGTATGTTTTAAATAAACAAAAAATTCTATTTCTGATATTGATAATATTTCCTAAAAAAGAGGAAAATTTTCACTAGCAACTTCTTTTCAAATCTTTCTTTGTCTTTCAGTTTAATTTTCAAAGACATGTTATACTTTCATCTGCAGTAGCAAAATGAGCTGACATTATTAATTCAAAGCCCAATGTTTAATTAAGTAGTACCTGAAAATACATAATTTCTCTAACTTCAGACGGACTGTTTTGAAATAATAAACATTCATGAAAGGCATAAAATGAAACAGAATTACTTTGTTCAGATATAGAAATACAAACCTACAGAAGAAAAAATATTAAAAATGGAATCTATGGACTGTGAGGTCAGCAATTAGCTCTGATATAATCCGATAGGTTTTCATTTGGAAAATAAGGTCATTGTTGAGCAATCAATATTTATTATTTTACAGCTCATCCTCATCTTCATCCTCCTCTTCATTTTCAATTCATAATTACCTAACTTGCTTTCTGGAATCATGCAAAATAAAAGAAGAAACTCATACCAAGGGATCCTGACAGAATTTGGCTAGGTAAACCAGACACCAAAGGTAAAGAGAAACACAGCAGAGCTTTACAGATGAGGAGAATGTTGTTTAATGATATTTCCAAAATGCAGTGTCAGAAAATCAGGAAAGTGATCTTGGCTACTCCCAGGATTTTAGCAGCATTTCCTCCTCACTTACCTGTTCTGCCATTGCTACTGTACCCATCAGTACTCTGGCTTCTGCTTTTCCCTTTCTCCATAATTCCAGCCTGCAGTTTAGCCAAAAAGGAGATCTAGCAACAGTCACAAGATGTTATGGCACAGTCCTGACATGGCAGCACAGATGGTGGTCACCCACGAGGGACTAAAGCTCATCCACTTGCACAGAAGAAGCCTTTAAAGGCAAATTATGCAATGGGACTCAGAAAAAAAAGTGTTTAATAAAAACATTCATAGCATACCCCCTCTGTAACCTGTTGAGGACTGGTAGAAACTATCTCAAAAACCCACCAGCAACTTGGTGGACATTCCCTTTCTCTTGGCTGCAGTGAGTTCAGAGTAAAAGATGTCAATGTAAGTTAAAAAAGGTGTCAGTGTTGTCAGGTTGCCCCTAGGACATGACTCAGTTTGAGGTTTGCAGATTTCTACACAGCTAAATGCCAAAAGTTCTGTTATGTGCCTTGCTTAAGCCTGATGCCTCACAGAGATGCATCAGTGCCATTTTAGATGCATGGATGTGTCCCATCTGGCTCTCAGCTACTGTGTAGGCATCCCAGGTTCCCAATTACACCTTAGGAGGCATTTGGCAAATGATTCATGTCTTCTGAATAGCCTCTGACCACTACAGCTCAAACTTAAACAGCCATCCCAACTGTAGCTATAATCAGGACTTATAAAATTACCAGAACTAGAAACACCTACTTAAAAATTTAAGAGTCTTAATCTCAAAACTCATCCCACAGTCTAGGTGTTCCAGTGTGTACCACAGCTTTCCTGTGTATTTCTGTGGTAATTTGGCACAAGAACTTTTATAAGGATCCTATTCTGGCCTTCACTCTTTGCCCTGATCCTATGGGTTTGGTAACCTTATTATAGAAAATCTGCAACTGCCTGCAGTAGGGGACAGGTTTTTACCTTCTGCTGCACCATGAATAGACAGAGGAACAGTAGAAACATCTTTGGCCTCTGTTCCAAGAAACAATGAATATTAATCTATCAGGCTGGGGGGACATCAGACACTGGGGGAATGGAGATTGAATTACACTCCAACTCCAAGCACAAGGCTTCCTGTAATCCTCAACAATATCACATAAGCACTCTTTCTTGTCTCCTTTCTCCAGATATTTGCTTTAATTTCAAATACTTTGAATACCAATATTTTTTCTCTGACGAGAGTCTTAACTTTGATGGACAAAACCAAAAAGGTTTTGAAATAAACAGATGTCAGAACATATTACATCATGTCAAAGCTGTAACTAGGAAAGGAAATTGATCTTGCCATTCAAAAAAAAAATTATAAGAGAAAGAGGGTAAAGAGTTTTACCATTTTTCTTATTGAATATACTAAAATATGTAGCAGCTACAACAATCACTGTATTATGCTGATGTCCTACAAAATGTCTACTGTGGCATTCCTTTGTCTAGTTCTTACACATGTAGAGCATGATTCAATTGCCTGCTGCATGTTGTGAAAAACTGACCACTTTTCAACAGGTTGTCAGGCATTTGCTGGTCTCTTGCTGTTAGATGCATGCTTCCTATAGCTGTTTTTTTCTTATAGTGTTTGTATTTTTTCCCCTCTTCTCATCCAGTCATGGAAAAAGAGACCAGTTCATGATTAAGAGAAGGCTCAAATAATGACAATTTACATCTTTCCACTCTGGGACAAGAAGAGCTTTTAAACACATATTAACTTACAAAGTTAAGAACGCTATCACAAAATTTAAAAATGCCCATTATACTGTTCCTTCTCTTTAGCCTTCCTTTTTCAGAAAAATTTGCTGGGTACAGTCTCAAACTGAACTTTTGTTGAATGTTCTAGGCAGCCCTGCTTCCACAGGAAAATCCAAAAAAAAACTAGGATAAGCGTGCTATCTGATGTGGTTCAATCTGCAGTGAAGTCATGTATAGCCAACATCTTCTTTTATTGAAACTGCTGCAGATAACCTCTAAGACCTAAATACCTCTAAGAAACCTCTGAATCTGAGTTCCTTAAAATAGAACAAGACAATTTCAGAAGATTATTGATTTTCTAAAAGGGCCATCATCTGTGCCCCTTTGCTGTGAATTTTTTCCCTCACAGCTACCAAAAGAGCTAATCTGGGATCTTTAAATAGAGTATAATAGTTTGAGAAGTCTGTGGGCTTACTGCAATGACCTACACGGAGCCAGAACACTCAGATCTCAAATCTTCTGTCACGTGTATTACAGCCCTATAACCCATAGTGCAGGCTTTTGCTCTCCCTCAGCAGTGAGCAGTGAGCACCTCTGAAGAAGTTGGTTGAGTGTTTCAGCACTAATGCAGAGTGGTGGGAATGTTTGTAGAGTAAATACTCCCTCGGTCCCATTTAAAATCCTGCTAGGTGTAGCACACCCCACCTCTGAGACAAGGGGGCTCCATAGGATATGGTGTGTCAGTTCTCTTTGTATTTCTTGCACAAAAGGCAAGATTTGACCTTAAGCTTTGTAGCTGGAAAATTTTAGTCTAAAGCACTTGTAAAAAATTCCTCCACCTGCTGCCTCCTATTTTTATGAATCCTTTTCTTTTATGCTTTCCTGCTTCTAGTTACATTGGTCTGTGTTCTATCCATTCAAGTACTCATGTAGGACACACCTAGATGATCAGCTTTAGAAGCAGTACTGCTCTAAGTTAACTGTGGAAACTTCAACCATGTTAAAAGTGAATATGGAGAGAAAAGAAATCACTGCCTTCTCCAACTGTAGCATTTTTGTCCAAATTAGTCAGCTGAAGAATTAGAGAAGGATTTAAAAAATGATAATTTAATTTAGAAAGTAAATAAGAAGAATAAATTCAGATATTGGGTCTCTTGTCTTTGAAATTAACAACTCATACATTTACTTCACTCTACGATTGTCTTAATACAAAGGAAGATGTTCTTTCTTTCATCTTGTTATCCTTTGTTTTTTAACATTTATGACAAATCTGCAGATATTAATTTCATAATAAAGTGAAAAACTGCAATAGTTCATCATATTCAAAACATTCTATTTCATAATTTTTTGTGACCCTAAGATGCAGTTTTTAGTGGTTAGTGACGAAGTGAGAAATTGCAAAATATTTGACAGAAAACATCAAAATACACATAGGAAACAATTGAATAGCTGAATGTGACAGCCTTTGGTTCAATAGTTCCCAGCAGAAGATTTAATTAATAACAGGTGTTAAAAATTAATCCCAAAACTGCACAAGAATTCTGCAGGTGCAAACAATACAGCCCTTCTCCAGAGTTCCCAATTCCCTTTGCTGTTGTTTGCAGTGAGCAAAACACAAGTCAGCTGGGAATAATTTAAGCAAAAGAATTGAGGTGCTAACAGGACTTGTTAATTCACATTTCAGAAGAAAAATTAGAAACTTAGGCTATTTTAAGCAGATAGGAGAGGAAGGGAGAGGGGAAGGTGGTGTGCTTCACAGCACAAGCAGAACAAACTAAATGATGAATTAATATACTGAAATACAAGCTACCAAATAGTCCAGCCTGTGGAAAGCACTCGGAAGCGGCCCATGCAAAGCTGCCTTTTTACACTGAGCAATATTTTAGTGGTAGAAAAAGGGCAGAAGTGGCTGAACTGGCCTGGACAAGGGTCAGGAGAGAGCAAGACAGGCTGAAGCAGACCTCCCCCTCACCCATATCCTGCTGGTTCCAGGCACCTGTGCAGCCCTGGCCTGCAGCCAGACCACTGGTCCCAGGCTGTGCGGGTACCACTCGCTCCCTGCAGCTTCCACCAAAGGAAGAAGAAATGGCCACTGCAGTTGCCTGCAATTCCCTCCTTGCTCGTCCAGTGGTGAGTCTGCAAGATTAGAAGTGATGTTCTGGTCCAGGGTTGCTCCACAGACTTTAAACATAATTTTCCAACTCTGTAGAAACGCATTTTCTTCCTCCCTGAGTGGACCATGTTGCACTACTGGTCGCATTGCTTGAATGAGATATTGATTTTTGCTAAATTGTCACAGTGAGAAATAAAAATCACTATCACTATTATTATGGACTGATGAAAAAAATTATCAGCCCATAATATTAGAAAAGCCAGATGCACCAGAATGCCCTGCATCACCAAACAGGGTCATCTTCCTTCTGTACCCACACACCAGATGAGCTCCATGGCAGCACCCAGCCATCACTTTGGCATCCTCTCTGTGGGAGAGGGGCAGGGTGCAGTAACCACTGGGAAGACATAGCTGAAGCTTTGCCCATGCAACCTCTGAAAAATATGATGGGGTTTTTATTTATATTTCATTTACTCTCTTTCTGAAAATCTAAGATTTAATTCCTCTGATGGTATGTACCCACCTTCCTAAATGATAACTTATTCTCATAAGCAGTGTAGTGCAGCACATGGAGAGGCAAGCAATTTTTCAGGTAGGAGACCATCATATCATATAGATCAAGCCACATTTAAAATATTTTTCAGCTACAGAATGAAAAATGACATTTATAAAAGCAGACTGTCGTTGGTTTACCATGTCTGCAGTCCTGTGAGTAGGTAAAGATGATGGAGTGTTTTCAATTGGAAGAAGTTTTGGCTCCATTCTCATCCCCTAGTTTGTTTGGAAAGATTGGTGTGACTAGGGTGCTGATTTTCAGACAATGATATCTAAATAACTGCCTCCTGTGACTTAAGCATGAGTGTTTCCACTGATTCATGTATACAATGGCTCTTCAGTGTCTGGGTCATGTAACTTGTGACTCTGTACACACAGCAGAGAATCTGGATAATGTATCCTGTGCATGTTTCAGTGTGCTAGGTCATGTCCCAGAATCTGGCACAACGTTTCTTAGGTTATTGTATTATCTTGATGTATCTAAGTCCACTTATAGGTTACCTGTTACTGTATGTGATAGTAAATGCAAGTACTCAAAAAATAAAAGAACCTATATAAATATTTGCAAAGTTTTCTGAAAGTAATTAACTTATAAAGAATACAACAGGATGGCAGTAGAGTACACTGAAAATAGAATAGTAGTCTGAGTATTGCAACTGCAGTGACTATTTTCCAGGTTTATTTTAAATCAAATCATAAAGAATAAATTATAGACCTGAAGGCAGAGCTGAAGTAATCTATCTAGAAGGTGGCATTGCACAAGTTCTTAGGTGCTATGAAGTTGTTAAAAATATCAGCTATTGGAGAAAAGCAGCCAAGAACAATAAGAAAACCAACCAATGAGCCAACAACAGCAGCAAAAAAAGCCAAACCAAAACTACAGAAACTAGTTAGTATTTAACCCTGAGAAAACCAAGCTGAAGGTGAACAAGAATAAAATTGACAAGCTATGTAAGAAAAATACTTTTTTCACAGAGATGGTGATTTTGGTGATCTAATGAAATGGGTGAAAGATGGTATAATTAAAGTCAAAAGAGAGAAATCCAACAGGAAGGTGAGGTGCTACACACAACTGCATCACAAGATGTGCAGGGGTTTGCAGAAGAGAGCCCCAGGGTACCAGCATGATTTCACGGAGCTGGCTGTGCTGTGGGCCATAGCATGACACTAAGGAAAAGTCAGTTTTGACCATGGAGCAAACCAGACACTTGCTGGGAGAGTGGATCTCTGGAGATGATGGATGGGAGCACTGACAGACATATTTCCCACCATTTTGGGCAGGATTGTTCCACATGTGTACGTGCATGTAGCACAGGGGCAAAGTCCATGCTTTGCATTTCTGGGCCCTGAAATCTTAACAAAATCAGAACAATACTACACCAGGTGTAAGCTGCAGAGGCTGGATGAAGTCATGATTCAAAAACTTGGAATATTCAACAGAGTATTGCAACACAATCAGTGCTGGAGAAGAAAACCAGATAAAAGAGTTACTTACATATTGAAGAACAAGATCTGTTGGGGAAAGCTTGCTTGGGAAAAAGGTGTCCTTTAGAACACAATCCTTTCTTTGAGTCAAATCTTTCCTCTCCTAATTCATTTAAAACATATCTTTCTGTCTCAAGAAGAGCCCTTAAATCATCATGATAACAGTGTTTCATCAGGTCTAGAGACAAATACGAGAGTCACACGTGCTGTGGCAGTTCTGTCAATCAACACCTGACCTGAAGGACGAGGGGACAAAATCTGGCTCTTGGCTCTGCTGCTGCTGGGTGCCTGCAGTGTCAGTATGCTTGAGTCACAAGGCTCTGAAACAAAAGTGTCTGAGAGTGGGATCCCAAGAGCAGCCAGGGGGACAGTCCTGATGGGGGCTGCTGGCTGAGGCCAGCTGCCTCCCTCCCAGCTGGTGTCACCTGCAACCTGCTGCAGTGACAGCCTCTGCTTGCTGCCACAGAGCAAGAGAAGGCTGTGCTCAATCAGAGTAAAAAAGCCTATTTGCCTGGGTTTGTGCCCCCTTGTGCTTCAGAAGGCTCCCTTTCTCTTCTTCTCATCTTGGTCTAGTCTGCACCCCAAAGCACTAACAGATTGCTTTTGTGTGTGTGTTTAACTACCCTTTTTCTTATTAAATGAAACCCAAAGCAGCTTGGAGTCTTCCTTTATCTCCATCCTGCATTTTGGTGGAAATGAGTAATTAAAAATAAAAGTGAAAACATTCCTCCTTTCTTACAGGAAAAACTGGAATGTTCCTGGTTTATATACAGCTAAAAGGATTCATGGCTGTCTTTTGAGAAACTGCACATCCTTTTTAATGTCAGTGTTTTCTGTAATGCTTCATCAATGCTCTGTTGCTGCTGCAGCAATGAAGGCTGACACACAACTGATCCAGAAGGAAGATAATTTGATTAGGTTATGTAACAGAAGAATGAATAAATTACTGTAATATATTACTGTTATAGCTGTATATGCCCTTTTGTCAGTAATTTCTTGGAAGAATTACTTTCATTTACCTAATTTTCACTAAAGCTGATTAAAATATTGAAGTTTTTTTTGTTAAAAAATATTGTAGCTGAAAAATGGATGCTATTAAGCACTAATTTACCTGAACTTATCTGACTTCTTTGGCATATTTTAGTTTTGAGTAGAAAAATTAATGCCTGTAAATCAAAATTTTTTATTTCAATCTTGAAAATTCAATTTTGGAACTTTATTCTAAATATTTGTTAAGTACCCTGCAGCATTGAGGTGTAAAATAAAAATCAACATAGATTTTGCAAAAGTAAACCAGTCTATTTTTCAGAGTTTTCAGATGGTGTTTTTGCAATCCAAAGACTTAGCTTCTTTTTTCCCCCTGTCTTAATATAAAGTGTTACTGATCCTTTTTTTAAAAGCTGCTTTTCCCTGTGAACTCCACAAGAGGGTAGGAAATCCTTCCTCAAAGTCTAGGCTGTGACAGAAAAGATTAAAAGAAAAAATATAACTTAACTATTCTGACCACAAGCAGGCACTGCAGTTCCTGAGCCGCAAATCATTTGAGAGTAAAAACATAGCAATTTTTTGGATAAAAATCACTAGTTTGAAGAGAGCTCTGAATGTTGCTGTTTGAGGTGTTGCAAGAGGGAGGCTGAGTGCAGATGTCCTGGGTGGGATGCTCTTAACCACATCTAGCAGTTCAGCATGTTCAGACTGGGAAAGGTATCAGAAGGGAAAAGGACGATGGAAGTGCTCTCAGACTGAGGTTCTTGCCTGCATGTGGAACCTTGAACTTCCTCCTGAAGCCAGAATTGTCCTTCTTCTGAGGGTATCATCAGTTCTTGCTGGAACCAAGACATCCTAACCCTTCTGGCTGATTCCCTGAGGAATAAGAACACCATCTGGATTTGATATAGACCAGAATTCATGCTAAAACACTCCACTATGTAGTGTGGGAAAATAGATTAATGTGTTTTTCAGGAAAAAAACCCAAACCCTCCCCCCAAAAAACTCAAACCAAACCAAAAACCCAACACAGACACTTAGGTTCTCCTGTGTACCAGTTGGTGTGGTCCACAGAAAAAAAATATCCCTTTTATTCTGATTCACTAGGGTTTGTGCCAAGCAGTGGGGTATTTTTTAGCAGCAAGTTTAGCACCAGCATCAAGCTTAACAGCAGGGAGAACAGCATGGCATGCCAAAAAGTCACCCAGGAGCCAAATTATGCCATCTGACAGATCTGCAAGAGTCCTTGGCCAGAAGAAGTACTAAAGACCTACTAACAGGTAGCAAGTTGTTTAGGAAAACTAGCTAAGTAGATACTCATTTAACATCCAAGGGCACACATTGGACACATGGAAGGGCATGACACGCTGAAACCTCACAGACAGGTCAATATTGTTCCCTGAAGATGTGTTGTCTGAGACAAAACTTGTCACTGTAGGAGATGTAATGTACTGGGTTGGCTCTAAATAATTTATCCTGTATGTTAATGAAGTAATTTAATCATTGCTTGAATGTCTCCAATTGCATTGTGTGTCACCAGCTAGACATTTAATGCTTTGGAGAGCTTTCAGAAACACCTAAATGTGTATTTACAGACTTAGACACCTAACATTAATGTAGCACATTCTTGTGCAACTAACAGAAGGGATTTAAATTCTGCAAAATAGTTTGAGTATTGTGGAAAATACTGCTGGCAGCAAACACTGTGAAGACACTTGAAAAGCATCTGTAGTTGTCTCTGAGGCTTGTGTTATATTTAATTTTCTGTGATCCATCATTTGACTCATGATCTCACAGCTGGAAGGATATCAGGGACCATATGTATGTAACTCATTATTTTTCAAACCCCATGCCTCACATGGACTAGTTTCAACACAAGGACAGCCCTAATGGCATGCAGGTTTCTCTGAAGAAGCCACATTGGTCTGCATGCAGGCAAGATCTGGCAGAGCTGGCTGCAACACCATCTCTGCTGCATAACAGGAGCACAGAGCTCCCCTCTCCCTGCCATTGCTGGCACACTGCAGGGTCTATGTATCACCCCCAAACACTGTGTATCTCACATGGCTCAGCTCCAAAAGCAGAACCAGAAAGCTCCTGGTGATATCTCAGATGGCCCCTGGCCACTAAGGGGTTGTATGCAATGGGTGCCCTCTGCTTCCCCCGAGAGCTGGCCCCCAGGAACGCATTGCAGGAGCAAAACCAGATTAAGATGAGTTTGGACACACCTGAGGAAACAGCACAGGCTCTGAAAGTCAGGAACAGGCTGTGTTGGAGGTCCAGTTCTCCAGAACTGAGACACAGCTGCAAACAACCTGCTGCTCAGTTTTCTTTCTCTCCCCCAGCACCACTCCAGCTGCCCTCACGTTTAATCCAGGGGGGTTCCTGGGCATACATGGAGCAGTGGTATGGGACAACACATTATCCACCTTCCAGGTGCCTGGAGATTTTATTGCATCCAGCCCTGCTCTGTTCCCTGGTCTGGCTGTTCAGCTAGTGACAACTGTGCACGAAGAATGCACTTGTGTCAACTTAAAGACCTTGGAATTTCTGTTTCTATTGGGAAAGGTGACAGCATTACACAACACTTCAGACAAGTCTGTGACCTTCCAGATCCTTGCTGTCTTTAGTGTTTCAGGGTTGACATGAAACTGGAATTCTCCAGATCCAAACTAGCACATGTTCATATTATCACAGATCCATTAAAAAGATTCCAGCAAACAAAACAAGCAGCCATTGCTGGCATGGCATGCTAGTGCAGATGTGATAAGCCAACGAGTGGATAAACATGGATGGCTTTTTGGTAGTCACTCTTTACTAAGGTAGAGTATAAACTGTATGTAGAGTGCAGAAGGTAAGACAGGGGTACAATTCACAATAAAAACACTGCAGTGCCTGCATTCAGTAAAGACAGCTCACTTTAGCTTATTTTAAACATGTAACTGACGTGAATGCTGACAGTGCCTCTTTCTGACTTCGGGGGGAGCTCAGCATGGCAAGGAGCTAAACTAGAGGTTCCAGTTCAGTGTGAAGGATGGCTGAGCTGTCAGCAAGCACACTTTATAACATCTGGAGCCTGACTTCTAAACAAGGACCAGACAAGCACAGAGCTGAGTGCAAGCCATGCTCTGGTGCCTGAGTACTCCTTCCCAAGTATGAAGCACACGGAGGATAAGGGGTGAAAACCTGATTCTGTTGTTTTCAGGGGAAAAGATCGACTTCAAGCCAAAATTACACTCCCATTCTATTTGCTTGGAGATGACACATCTGCTAATGCCTCTTTCACAAAATCTGACAAATTCTCAGTGTATGAGCCTGGGATATATTCAATTTAGGGTTATTAAGAGCTAGCCCTAAGAAAGACTAGCTGCATAAATACAAGATTGGGTGAAATGTTGAGTTTATGGGCTGTATGTAAATAATTTCTGAAATTAAAAAGAATTCTACAGGACCGACTCATAAAATTCATATTGCAGTCATACTGAAACATGAATATTCATAATCTGTTTCTTCTTCTAAAGAATATTCATAATCACTGTTTCTTCTTCATTTCTAGAGCCACTCTCACTAGTAGAATCTATTACTGTGACTGATCTTCAGACAAAATTTTTATTGTATGAAAATGTGGATTAAATATTTTGCCTTTCAAGGTATATTTAAATGTTTTCTGAAGCCATGGATAGAAAAATCCATATACTAATGGATTGTAGAAAGAATTTAGATACCCCAGCCAGTTTAGAGAACTGGCTCAAACTCAAACAGAGGTAAAATAGTGGAAAAATTAAATACTGATCAATTAAGATTGCAAAAAAACAAGGAAACCAACATATTAAAAAATCCAGCATAACAGTACTCACAGTCTTAGCAGCTTTCATGCCTTTATTCTTACCAAGCTCTTATTTCTTATTATTTTTGGAGTGCCTGTGTGCCTGGCTCGACTCCAATGTGTGCCTTTGGGAGGCAGTAAAAATTTTAACATAAATCCCTATCATAATGCAAGAAGGAGCAATGGAACAAAGATATAATATGGAAGCTAAACTGAACATCAAGCCAAAACTATCATGAAACTTGCATTTATACAACATAATCCCAAAAACCTAGCATACATTTTATTCTGTATCTGGAGCATTTTGTAAAATATGGTTCTTGTATTTTGTATACATCATAATAATAGTAAATTTAAAGTGATAGAAGAAAAACATGCATAGACAAAGAAACACCTCAAGTCACTTCAGTCCATAAATATTATATAGTATTTATATTTCTCTTAGAATATTGATTTTTTTTTCTATAGGAGAAATGTTATGTGAGCTGCTATACCTCAGCTTTTTTGAAGATTTTGGTTAATGAGCCACTCACCCAGATGTTCATCTTAAGAGTCAAAAATCAGTTGCCAAACACCTACTTACCAAATTATTTATGCTGCTAAACTCACTTGCTGTGCATCACAAAGTACCAGCAATGAAAGCATCTGATGGAAATTAATTGTAAAATTGGTATGATAAGCAACATTCTTTTCTGTCCCTACATATACACTTGTTTTCTGTCATTACCATCCCATTGACTAAAAGTGTGTGGAGGCAGACTGAGGTTTACCTCCTTTAATAGACTGTGGTCCAGCTGCAGTCGTTATAAATGAATACATCAGTGAAGTTTCAAGGGGCAAAAATTTCTCTTTATTTGTCTGGGGAGAACCAGACCAACTTCTTCCACCTCTTTTCCTGATAACTTGTTTTGGACAAAGAGCAAATTTAGAAACAGAAAAAGAAAGAAATACTCTTCTCCACAGCAGCTGGTGACAAAAGGAACTGACATAAGTTTACTGGTGAAACAGAGCCTTTCATCATGCTGGAATAATTGCTTTGCACAAGTTTTGGGGGAAGTTAAAACATCTGAAATCACTCATGGGGGAATAATTTGTTTTGCAAAGGGTAGCCATCTGGGAAGTGTTCAACAAGGTCACTAATTAAATGTGTTGATAAGGAATTTGACAATACCCTTAGCACTTCATTTGCATTACCATACTTTGAGATTGCAATAAGGTATATTCTGCTCCACCAGACCTAATTCATAATCTGATTGGACAGCAACATGAGGAATTTTTCTTATGCTTTCCTAATTTATCCATGTCTTGCGCTCAGATAGAGTCCCTGTGGCCTCATTAACACATCTCATTTGCACTGTGGGAAATAGCTTTATGCTGTCTGTGATTAGAGCTAATGAGAGAAAGTAACCTGGGACTTGAGTACAGTCACTGTGCTAGAGAAGACTCTGCAAACAGAAGGCAAGGAGGCTCTTTGGGAAAGTGCCACCTTTAGGCAATTGGACATAAGAGGAAAAGGTTATTCCTGAAACTTTCCAAGCTGAGCCATGCACAAAGCATCTTATATTGTAGTTTATTAAGAACAAGGAGGACAGCCTTCCAGGTGTAGGTGAAGGTCACCAGCAATCTGTATGTGGAAACTCCTTCTGCAGAAAATAAATGTTGGTGACACCTTGACCAGACTGATTGTCTGTCAGAGAGTTGTTGATCTGTACACTGAAAATTTCTTTTACTATTTCCATTTACACTAAATAGATTATGGTGATCTTATGCAGCCACAATATCTGGATGCCCTCTCTATCGCTTTTGGGAAATGGTTAATTTTCTTTCTAGTAGTTTGTGTGCTGTTATGTTTTGGATTTGGGATGAAAACAATGTTGATAATACACACCCATTTAAGCTATGACTGAGCAGTGCTTACACAGTATTAAGGCCTTTGAGTAGCTTGGGGGTGCACAACAGCTTGGGAGGGGACATCTGATCCCAACTGACCAGAGAGGTACTCCAAACCATTGATGTTGTGCTCAGCAGCAACAAAAACCTTGGGGGAAGAAGGAGGAACTGGGGTGCTGGGAGTTACAGTGGTTTTTTTCCCAAGTAACCACTGCACATGGTGAAGCCCCCGTTCCCCTGAAATGGCTGAAAATCTGCTTTGCAGTTGAGAAGTACTGATGAATTCCTTTATTTGTTTTACTTGCATGCATGGCTTTTGCTCTACCTATTAACTGCTTTTATTCACAATATTTCTATGGTTTCTATGGGTTTATAAGTATTAGCTTTGCAGTAGGGTCTAGGCACTGTCTGCAGGGATGTGCTCTATTTGAGCTACAGTCTGTCCTGCAAGAAAGTTGGGATCCTACTCATTCACAAACTCCTCCTGCAGCCAGAAAACAATGCCTGAGAGAATGTCAGGAAAAGTTATGAAATGAAAATTACCAACTGTAAACTCTGGTAGAGATGGAATTCTCTGGAAACAATAATGTTTATATAGAGATAGAGATAAGGATATAAGGGATGAGGGAAAAGAAACAACTTCATTGACTTCCTGAAGGGACTATGTTAATATGTGCTGAACTTACTAAATATACTTTAAAATGCCTCAGATGGGCATCATTTGTCATAGAGGATCTATCTTTCCTTCAGTCTAAAGTATGACCAGATGAAAGGAGGTATCAACTGGTAGCACTTCTGAAATTGTTACTTCAAGTGAGAACAAAGTGTCCAAATCATCACACATTTTATTTCAGAAAGTAACACTGAATATTAACTGCGGCAGGGCCAGACTCACCGGAGATGAACAAAGAAAAGAATTACCCATTATTTATCAGAAAGACATTTTTTTTATCAGAAAGACTTTTTTTTATCTTGCTTTATTTTTGTGAGATTAAGTATTAAAGTAGTCATATTGTCATTAGCAAGGGTCCACAGCAGAAGTGCTGATGTGGGGTACATTTCATTGTTCCTTTTTTTGTCATTTTTAGGAGGGCAAACTTTACAAGATGACAATGAAACAGTAAAATACTCAATTTCAGATCCTGATGCTTTGCCCTGCTGAAATGTATCATCATTCAACTTTTAAGCTTTTCAGCACAGAGTGCTTCAGTGGTCTACAAAGTAGGGAAAACAAAGACAAGATACACATATGATGCACTTTTACAAGGAACATGAATGAAGGACATACTGCCAAGTTAGCTCTTACTTTAGTACAGAGTCATCAATTTTTCTCCATGGTCTCTTCTCAGATACTGATCATTTCCTGCCCACTCCCAGTACTGTTTCTGCATAATCCAGCTGAGTTCAACCATAGGATTTCTTCACAATTCTCTATATTCCTTGAAAGCTGTCACAGCTTTGCCATGAGACAAAACACGTCCAAACTGGAAAAACACTTCTCTAAGACACAAAGTAGCAAATAATGTTTTACATCTAAAGTTTCCTTAGATAGACATAATTTTCTGTCATTCTCAAGTGCAATGCAGCTTTTTTGCAGTTGCTTTTCACTTCATATTTTTTCTTGTCTTTGATCTTGTTAAACAAGATTTTGATCTCATTAAGCAGAAAAGCTTGTAAGTGACAAAAACTAGTTGAAATGGAAGCAGAAAGAGCAGCACAACTTTTCTCTGCCTCACAATCCCCCCATGGAGTATGCTGGCATGGCTGGTTATTAGCCTTTTTTGAGCTCTGCACACATATGGAAAGGGAAAGACAAAACTTAGAGAGCTTCGGGTTATTAGCCAAAGATGCCAGAAAATTCAAAGGAAAAGGTTCTTCTGCTCTTTCTAAAGGAGAACACAAATGAACACAAGTATTGTAACATAAACATACCTTGTTCAAGAAATTAATCTGTTGTGTCAGAATAGTTTTCTAATTATAAAGATCAGGGATATAAACTGCTATAAGTGTTTTAAATGAAAGTCTTGCTCTTCTGTGCATTGCAAATAAATAGATATAATCAAAACACCAAATACAAAACCCAGTCTGGAATGAAGGAATACATAAAGCACAATGGTTGCTTATCTGCTTGAACTAAATTTGGTAAATAGGCAAACAAATAGGTGTTTCCTTCCTTCACAGCTCTTATATCTGAGGCTTCAGCCTCCAGGCAAAAGTTCCTCCAACCATTGAAAGCATGTTAGTCTGAAAACAAATGAGTCCTGGAAGAGTCCTGTTGAAAAACTTTTCCAAGCAGAATAATCTTCAATGCCCTTCGAAACCACATGTAAAAAAATGCATAAACAACTGGGTTAAGGGTAGAATTTAAATAGCCAAACCAAACCAAAGCATCAATGAGAATAGGAGGTATCACATAATTCATAAATGGATTGGTAGCTGTAAAGAAGAAGAATGGAGTCCAGCAGATAAGAAAAACTCCCATTATTATGCCTAATGTCTTAGCAGCTTTCCTTTCTCTGCAGAATGAAATGTGGTGCTTCATTTCAAATTGAATCTTTTTTTTGCTAATTGCATCGATGGATCTTGCCTGCTTCTTGGCTACAGAGTAGATCTTCCTGTAGATGTACAACATAACAAATCCAGGGATGTAAAAAGACACTACGGAGGCCACAACACCTGACGTTTCACTAAAAATGAGAAAGCATCCTCCTGCACAATGGACATGATTATAAATCTTTTCTGCCCCTCTCAAGTTTAGGTCTAGAAAGATCATCCCAAAGGCAAAAGCAGCAGGGACCATCCAGCTTATGAACACCATGACCACGATGACGAAAGTATTTATCTTCGATTTGTATCTTAGAGGGTCACACACAGCATAGTAGCGGTCAATGGATATGAAGGAAAGATGGAAGATAGAAGCTGTGCTCAGCATAATGTCCGTGCTCGTGTGGATCTTGCAGAAGAACTCCCCAAAATACCAGCAGTGCTCAACAGAGCGCACCATACTGCAAGGCATGATGAAGAATCCCAGCAGGAAGTCTACAGTAGCCATTGAAAGTATCAGGAAATTTGTAGGCGTGTGGAGCTGCCTGAAATGTGATATTGAGATGATAACTGTCAAATTTCCAACCACGGTGGCCAGAATAACGCAAACCATGAAGATGTACATGGAAACACGGATACTGTTTGACCAGCTGCTCCTTATGCAAGAGCCATTTACGGATTCACAGCACAATTGCATCCTTGCTGGGGTCTCAAATCCACATAGGTATGTAGCACAGGTACTGTTGTTCCTAATTCTGAGGTACATTTACCACTGATTTTCTATTTTCTTGATGGGAAGAGCTGCAAAAAGGAAAGAAAATGGGCATTGCAAACACCTTCATTTAGCTGGATATGTAGGAAATTCACATATTTATGGAGGATGAAAGTATTTTGTGATTACATTTAGCAGAATGACACTTTTATCATCTGACTTCCCTGGAAATGGGAATCTCCTTGGATGAAATAAACTGCATAATGAGGTGTCCTCACACCAGGACAGCAGTGGCTCTTAAAGGCCTCCACTGGGCAGTGCCTTGTCCAGCAGACAGATGAGAAGCCCTTTTCAATATTTCCTGTTCCTGTTTTCAGTCCTATTCTTCTTCATCAATACTGGCTGGAGTCCTGTATCTCTCACTCTGCTCCTGAAAATCAGTACTTTTAAATTCTGAAGCTCTCTCAACTTCTTTTTTTAATACGTAAGTCTAAAACCTGCAAGTCTAAAACAGAAGGCTAAACCTGAGGAGTCCATGCTCGACCTCCCCTCCAGCCCTGTCCTGATAGTGATGACTGAATAGACCAAGTTTTCCTGGAAACTCCTTGCAAGCTCTAGCTGTAAAGAGAGATGTAAGGAAAAGATTTAGGGAGAAAAAAAAAAATTCTGCCCTTTTGCTGACAAAATAAAATGGAAGAATCCGACTAATCTGAAACATTATCTGCTGTGTAAGCAAATGTTTTTTTCTGTCGAGCTCTAGATTTTTCAGTGTTAGTCATTTAGCATTGCTATGATTATTGATTATATTAATCTGTTTTTAGCTAAGGCACAAACATGGAGAGAAACATTTTCAGAACATAGGTTTAGTTTGCATCTAAGCACACAAACATCACTGTCCTATTTTGTACGCAGTAGCACGTCCCTTTTGCAAGTCGTTTTTTTCTGTGTAGAATACATTAAAAAAAATTCTTTCCCATACTAAACCAAATGTTATTACAAACACACCCTGGCACTGGAAGCTGAATGAACATAGACAAAACTACAGCTTGCAAGACCCTGACAGCTACAAGTAGCAAACAGCCTGTGTTATACAGAGGAAGTAGGGCCAGGCAGTGGCACCCAAGTGCCAGGGACAAGACTCACCCAAAAGGCACTATCAGGAGTAAGGGACATATGGAGTCTGAGTATATTTATGCACTGTTTGGGGTGCTTTTCACTTCTGCCTACAAATACTTAACACCATCTCTGCTCTTTTACACCTCATTTTAATTATCCCTTCATATACCTTTTCCTTCCGTTTTTGTCAGTTTCTTCATGTTTCTTTTCATGCCTGTCATTCCTCCTTTCAGCACATTTACACCCAAGGCAGAGAAAGCACAGTCAGATTAATATTTATTAACTCAAATTTTGAATTTTCACAGTAGAAATAATTAAACACCAATTTAACTGTGTATACTGGGCATCATTACAGGGATTTTAAGCCCATTCAGATTGTAAATGTGTCACATAGATTTTGAACTTTATTTGTTCTGTATAAAAGTAAAAAGAAATTAAACAATTATGATAAAACAGTCTATGAAGCCAATCAAAAAGAATTAACATGCTATCTCTAGTTTTTGTTAAGATTTAAAAATTAATAATTTCTCTGTTGTTTTCTGATAGATAGACTGTAAAGTCAGAAGAAATATGATCTCCCCTGGAAATAGGTTTTCTTAAAAAAAAATCAGGGAAATTGTTTGGATTTTTTTTAATAAAAGAAAGGAGAAACTCCAACCAAAAGATGGAGCAAACTGAGATCAAGTGTATGTATTTTCATTACATGAAAAGAAAATAAATTAAAACACATCTGGCAAACTGTTCAAGTGAGCTGAACTCTGAAGAAGTTTTCAAGAAAGCAGAATGCTTACCTTCCATATATAATTATAAGGGTTAAGATGTAATAAAATGGAAATATGAAGAAACACCCTTAAAAACCTCTTTTCCTACCTTTGTCCCTTCATGCTGGGTAGAAGTCTGCTCTTGACACTCATTTGTTTTCCGTTCGTTGAGTGGCACTTCTTCCTTTCAAAGACCATCTCAAAAGGCAGCTGAGCCTCTTCACCACCGTTACAATTCTGGGTAACACAAATTTTGAGAGAACAGGCCTTTAATCCACAGCTGGAGCAACCTCCCTGTATTGCTGTGGCACATTGGTGTGATGAAGAGCATTCTTGGCTGTTTGACTCAGCAACAGCTGTTGATGTGAATAGAAGCTCAAACTGTTTATTTTGTCACCCACACAGAGAACAAAATCCTGACTGTAGCACTCATACTTGTTTAATGTGCCTTATTTATAGGTAAATTGAATTCACTTGAAGTGTGTTTACTTGTTTGATTAAATGTTACACTCGTATCGTGAGCGGCCCAGTGTTATCTAAGCAAAGAATAAAACACACCATGTAGTCTACCTCCTGCAAATTTTTCAAATATAGCAAAATACATAAGTAGAGGTTGGTTACAGCAGCATGTAAGATTCCCTTGGAAAGGTATAATGTGGACAGAGTGACACGCTGTGTGTCTACCAGCCTAGTTACCGTTACTGAACAAACAGGTTTAATCTAACAGCTCACCACTTGGCAGCCATTTGCAAGATACAGATACTGAAAAAGTGTTTTAGGTAAACACCTGTTATTGGCTGTACCCAGTCATGGATAAGGAGCATCAAATTTTTGCTCCACAAAGGACCATGCAGCCTTTTAAAACAGTATTACTGCTGAATGTAAAAGAGCATTGTTATGGTGACCATCAGCAAAAAGGTAGGTTAAGATACTACTTCTTTCAAATTCTTCTAATGTCCTGGGTTAGCTACTTTATTATGTTATGTGCACAAAAGTCAAAACGATGGGTGCATACAACTCAG
>VZRX01023955.1:0-19265 GCA_013398075.1 Notiomystis cincta | reverse complement strand
TTTTTTTTTTTTTTTTGAGGCTGCTCTCATAGACAGACTGGGATTTTGCATTACAAGATTCTCTTTGCTATAGCAGGAGAGTTTGACAGCTAAAAAAAAGTGCAGAAACAATGATCAGCCTGAGTGAGAAACCACTGGAGAGTGTAGAGAGGATATGTTGAGTAGGCGAGTCAGGTCTGATTCTTCAGAGCTGGGAAAAGTGAAAAGACACATTAGGTCCCAAATACTGGTCTGAGAAAGAGGCCTTCACCCTTTTGAGATGCTGTGTGCTTCCTGGGAGCCAGGCACTTCTCTTTGAGGAGTGAAGGTCTAGGCCTTGGTAATCACTGTCTTGGCACATATACATTTTATAGGAAGGTAAAATTTAGGGGAACAAACCCACGTTACATCACCCTGTACAACTCATTGTTACAAAGAAGTCTGGCAGCCAGCTCATTATGGGCTCTCAGTATGCACACACTGCTCTCCCACCACGCTCCATGCTCTCTCCCTCAAGGAACACAGAGCCAAAAGAGAAGGGCATTATCTGGAATGGCAACTTGGCTTCAAGAGGCAGCCACCTGCAAACCTCTGGGGAGGAGTGAACCACAGATCTAGGGGGAGCTGTGAGCATGGGAAGAGTGGTATTTAATGGTGTGTTTTAATGGAGGTTTTGAGAGATCGAGATAATTAAATAATTAAGCAGGCCAAATTGTCAACTAATTTAGAGCTAGAAGGAACACTTTGGTAAGAAGCATTCTTACCTTCAAAAAGGCATTTTCTTGTGCCTTAATGCTGATGTGGATCATGAAAATATTCTCAGACTTGCTACATAAAATATCAAAGGGAAACATGTCAAAGTCTGTTTTTATGAGAACTCAAAGCACTTTCAAATTGTCAGTGTTTAACAATCTTTTCAGTCTGTAGCATTGTAAAGCAGTTTTACATCAAAAGTCAAAGTAAAAACTTTCCTACAAAATTGCTGTTATGGCTTTTTTTCTGAAAAAAAAATAATTTCTGTAATGAGTAGTTTTCAGAGTTTTGGAAAACCAAGAAAGAGAGATGTCACAATGTCTAGAATATTTTGGGCCATTTACTCTCCTTGTTTGTTTGCTTTTAAAACATAAAATAACTAAAATGGAAAACAGCACAGAAGGGAATGGAAAGAGAACTTCTGTCAGACATCAAACCTATTTGAAAAATGTGTTGAAAATTTATCATGTCCTTCCTACACAAAACTGTGGACATGACACTGAGAATGGGAAAGAACAGAAAAGGACTTGAGAATGAGAACTATTACTGTGAAAAAAATGTCAGGACAACACTGATTCCTACTGTGGTTCATTTAGCTTGCATTTCTGTGGGTATAGTTTGGTCATTCAGCAGAAAGTTTCTTATTTTCACACAGTTCCTTTTAGAAACGGTTTCTCTGTGAGGAGAAACATGGATTTAGAAATACTGGAGGCTATAAGATGACCCTATGGCTGGAGAGGAATTTTGAAAGTGTACACTCACCATTTATGCAGTTCTCAGGGAAAAAAACCCACAATATTAAAAAAAATTATCTTCCTAAATTTCTATTTATATGTTTGAAACCTAGCGGGAAATGTCCAAATTCCAAATAAGCTATTAGTACGAAACAATTATTTCTTTATAAGGGTTAAACAAGAAGATCTGGCAACTACTATTTTGAATACTATTTCTGCAAACCTGGTGCAGTTCCACTGAAAACAGTCTGAAATTAGCCCAGATTTGTACCAGAGTAATGTAGAGAATAGATGAGATGATTGAGCTCTAGACCTTTTCCCATGGTTTCTATTCCTATTTTTCAGTGAAAAACATTGCTTTTCCTCGCCAAGTAAAATCAGTTGTTTATACAGGGTAATGCAATGTTTGTGCCCGTTCTGCAAGTGTAGCACTAGGGTAAGGGCTATAAATCCAAACCCCAATGCAAATGCAAATCTCTGAAATGCACAGAGGAGTAAGAGATTCCAAGGAAAAAATGTTTTAATAGCAAAGCAAAACACACCCATCAAAGCCAAGAAACTATCTCTGCACCGGGTGAGGGATTCCACATATTTGGTAGCCTTGGTAAGTAATACCATAACATGGACCATTGCATTCACTTACCAGGGCTCCTGAGGGCTGGAGCAGCCCCTTGCCTCTCATTCCACCAGAGCAAGAGAATCCTTGTGCCTCTGCACAGAGCAAAGGTGCAGGCACAGCAGGGTGGGTCCCTTGTGCCTTGCCAGTGCTTCTCTGCACCCATCAATCCAACAGGAACGAAGTTACAGTCAGTAACTGCTTTGCTGATATTTGCTGGCCTCTGAACACCACCTCCAAAAAGAAGGCAAACACAGAGGAGGGAGGTACAAAGAAAAGGTATGATCCCATTCTGCATCCTTATGGCCTTCTAATAACTTCACAGAAAGGAAAGAGACTTGCTCTAAATTCCTAGCTGTGTGTGAAAAGAGTTTTGCCCCCAAGCTATGTTTCTCTTTCAGCTATTGGGAATGAATGGCTTTTAAAAACATACTTTAAATCATACTTACTGCTGTTGATGCTATTGCTGTTCACTACAGAAAGAGCTGTGCAGAAGAACAACTATTATCTTCGGTGCTAACCATAGGAGATTCATCTTTGGAAGAAAACAATATCCCAGACGAGCATATTAGCAGCTCACCGTGTTCCAGACTGCGGGACTCGGACGTGGTACGGCACAGGAGTCACTTCCTCATCACGGACCAGGGCAGGCTGCAGACACAGCATGGTACTGACTCATCCCTCACCAATTCTCCCAGCTAAGTGGCTGCATGCTTGGTCTGACTGGTTTGCAGCCTGCTAGGAAAATCTCATCAACAGGATGACGTAAATCTTAAATATCCAGAAAAGATAAGCACATATTAAATCTATTCTGACACAAGCCACTAGCATATGCAAAGATGAATCAATTTGAAATAAGCTAAAGCCAGGCTTCTTTCATGAAAACAAGTATGCAAAGTGAAGGAAATATTTATTATGGTCAAGGTACAGATGGAGCTAACAGCACTGAACTGTTTTTTAAGGTTGCCCAATATTTCACTTCCTCCTTTCAGTTTTGTGTAATGTTGACAAACTTTAACACTTTCAGTTATCTTTAAAAATTTGATTTGTCTATCCAAGACTGGACATTTTCCAAAAACTCTAAGCACAGTTTGACAGTGTCTGACAATTAGACTGATTAAAAGATATTGTTTCCTTCTAATGAAAATTTTTGCTAGCCATTTATTTATGACACTCAGGTGTTTACGTGCTCTGTGGCAGGAACTTAAGAGCTGTTGCTTTCCTATTTATATATTTTTACCATGACAGAAAACTATACCTGCACCTCATTGACAGCATCCACCATCTTCAAACAATAGTTTTAGTATTGCTGTGGAACCCAAGAAGGAGCATCCTGCCAGGAAAAAAAGTAATCCCAGAGAAAAGCACTGACCCACTTTGGGTCAGTTTGTGTGTGTCAGTTGGTGGGCTGCATTGGTGGAGAGCCAGGCCTTTCAGCTCCTGCTCGCCAGAGGTTTCTCTGAGCCCATAGTGGGACCTGTGGGGCTCAGGCTGCAATTTCCCCCTGGGTATTTGGAGTTGGGTTAAGCTCGGGAGTTAGGAAAGTATGGCACTGGCACGGGAACATAAGGCTGAACAAGCAGGACAACTCATGGTGAAATGAAAGTCTTGAAATGTCACATTCTGGTCTGGAAGTGTGGCTACTCTACAGGAAGCCACTGAGAACTAAAATTGGTATTAAAGACTTATATGTCAATAAACTATGTCCTGTAGCTTGCCTTCTCATGGACTGTTCTCTGTTCCTTTCACAAATGCTGGATTTGACTACAGTAGACACATGCTGTTTTCCCAGAAATATTGAATCTGTTTCTAGTAGTCCATTTGCAAGGCCAACAGGCTGCAGATGCCAGTGGTACTGCACTGTGGGCCATTTTTAAGGGGGCAACCTGCCAGGGTTGCCATCTTTTGCTTCTGCAGTTATTTCCTGCTGCAGGAAGCAGCAATGCTGTGCTGAACATGAATGGGAATGGTATCATGGCACTGCAGAAACAGCAACACAGCAAGTGCAGACATTGCCAGTGTCAGAGGCTGTACCCTTTCTTGCTGACCCTCTGCTCAGGAAGACATGTCTGGGCAGCCCATTTTTTCACCAGAAAAGCTTTATTTATCTTGTCAGTAGTTGCTGTATATCAATTGAATATTGGGTCACTGAAGAAGAGGTGAGGGTGCACTGAAGTGGATTTAAATTTGATTTATGACTTGTTATCAAGTTCTCACTGACCAGCTAGCTCCTGTCCAGTACCCATGACACTGAGAGGGAACAGATGGCAACAGGAGGTTCAGCTGTTTAAATGTCCCTTTACCAGCTTGCGTAACTTTTTGCTCATGCAGGTGAGGACTGGGGAAGAGAAAGCATCTCTTTCTTCTCCTCCCTCCTTTTTTTATCCCCCATTTTGTTCTTATCTGCAATTGTTACCAATTCTTCCTTCCACTTGCAATGTTTGTAAGTCATCAAGATCTAATGATGAGTGTTGGCAAATCAGGGAGGAATACAGGTCACATCCTTGGTGACAGAAGGGACAGCGATCTATAGGAAAAGGCTCAGCAGAAAACATCTGGCATTGTAAAACTCCCTTGGCAAAATACAGGAGTGGTTATGGTGAATGTTACACAACTCTCAAGTATAAGAGGTTTCTGTTTTTGATTAATCTAATGGTGAATTTGGAAGAATTCCTGCAAGCTAAAGGCCTAGTGTAAAATTAGTCTCAGAAACTCTTCAACGAAATAAATGTTTAAGCCTGTTGCTAGGTAATCTGGATTGATCAAACCTAAGCTTTCATATATACACAATCCTTATACATACAGCCATCTGATACTCTTGAGGTACAGCTAATTGACACCAGTTATGAAAAGACCACACATATTTTTTTATCTACACCTGCCAAAAGCTTTCTTTCAGCCTAGCTATCAGGAAGTACCTCATTATCTATTAATGGCCATGTTTTCACAATTTGCTCTTCCCTCTTGTATCTCAGTGACAGATATATTTGATTTCTTCTTAGGCAGGAATAATTCTTCTATTTAAAACATGTTTGCATGAATGAATTACAATGTGTTTTCACCATTTGTTTATGGTAGCTATTGCAGCCAGCTTGGCATAAGAACATCTCTGAGAAAATTGGAGAAGACAACTGTTAACCAAGAAGGTGATAGGAAGAAAATAAAGGTTTGTACATTTTTTGATCAATTTTTGTACACTTTGCCAGCTGAGTGACAAACTAAGGTACTGGGAATTTTACAAGCTCAGTGCTCCTTACGTTTGTCAGGATGGGAACTATATCAGTCTCTATCTCTGAACTCTTTGGGGCCAAGTTGATGACTTCCAGCTACAACTAAACCCAGTCAAATGGTGTGAGACCATCCATGCAGGGGGACTGAAAAAATCCACAGATTATGACTGTTTGAGTTCAAAGCTAAATGTAGAACAGCTCTGTTTCTGCAGATGCACAATCAGTAGATGTAAACTGATGTAACCACCACTGATTTTAGTGGTACTATAGCAAACTCACTGCCCCCATTTGACTTTACTGAACCTCAATGAAAAGAGCATTAAGTCAGGGTTTCTGGCTCCTAGTGGAGACAAAATGAAAGAAAGGGAAGCTTTAAGTGTTATATAGCAGCACCTAGCCAGCATAGGGCTAATTGCTATGTAGAAAACTTAGAAAGATCTCTAAAAATATGGGAGAGTGTGTCCTAGAGAGTCTGTAAGTAACACAGCAATGGCATAGAGTTCACTGTACTTTCTTTGCTCAACTTAATGGAAATTGTCTGGCAATATTACTTTTTGTCTAAGAATTTCACAAATGTTGCAGAGTAAAGTTTAGATTTTTCCAAACCCATCCNCCCCCCCCCCCCCCCCCCCCAGTGCATTTTCCTTAGAGAGACCTAAAACTAGAACTGAACAGACCTTTTTCAGTGTACAAACCCCAGTCTCAGATGGCTGGAAAACACAGCAGGGTGAATTGCAGAACAGAAAAATAACCATCTTATAAAAACTCACCTTAATGTTTTCATGTATTTGTCTTTGATAAATTCAAGTGTGTCTCATACTCCTGACAGTCATTTAGAAGTAAATATTCAAAATTACTGTTACAAAAGTCATCACTTGATCATGAGGATAATCTTGAAGGTATTCAATTTTTTTTGTTTTACGTTACTATGTTTTGCACTACATAAGCTGGGCAAAAACTATGCAAATATTTATTTTCTCTTTTTTCTGAAAAGGGATTTCCTGAAGATTGACTATATGTTTGACATTAAAATCTATCCCTGCTTCATATACCCCTTGCTGTTCTTGTATCCTGACACTATCACAGCTCCCAGACTATGAGTTCATCAAAATTAACTTTAGCATTAGAAGCAGCAAATGAAGCTGGATAGACAAAGTTAAAATCATGTAGTTACAATGCATTTCGTATACTGTACATATTTGTAGTAGAAATTACCTACTGCCATGAGAATATCTGAACAGACAATGGATTATTGCCCTTGAAACTTTATCGTAATGAGTGGCTACAAGAAATATTTTAATACTTTCACAGCTAATTTTTTTTTTTCAGACTGAAAGGGAAAATAACAGTGTTGTCAGCATGCAGAGTCTCTGTTTCACCAATTAGCTGTCTCTGATTCACAGACAGACAGCACTTGGTAGTGTTGTCATGCTCATCTGTGGCTTCAGTAGGAGGTTGTGTTTGTCGACAGTGTCAGAAGGTTATTTTTTAGAAGATTGTCCAGGGCTTTAGTTTTTAGGATTTTTTTCCTATTAAAAAAAAAAGATATGCTAATTCCTAGGAAATGCTAATAGTGGTACTTAAGGAGAACAATAGAAGTGGCTGAGACTGGAGCACATGTGAGTGCAGCACCTCCCTGTCTGAGGGTTTCTCGGGAAGGAGCGGAGATACCGCAGAGGGTGGAGCTGGTGGGGGCTGGGACACAGCCCGGTCCCGCTCGCCGGCTCTGGGCTTCTGGAGCCCCGACCTCTCGCTCTCGGTTTCTGGAGGAGGACACTTGTAGCTGCAGCCGAGGGAAGGGAACTCGCTGTTGCCACCACAGTCCAGCCCAGCCTGTTTCTCCTGCCCTGGCTGCTGAGGTTGGCGCCCTGTTGATACCTCACTGAGAGAGGAACTCTTTTCACCTGGGGAGCTCAAGATCCTGAACCTGCCTCTCCCAGCTCCAACCAGACCGTGTGGGCGCCACCACTGCCTTGGCCCCCGCTGCTGCCGCCTTGGCCTCAGCCCCGCCGCTTCTTCGGCACCGCTCCGAGTTCCAGCTGCACCAGCCCCGCACCCCCACCCCGCCTGCCAAGGTGTCCCGGGTTTCCAGAGAGCCGCGGGGTTTCCAGCACATCTCAGCCACCACCCCGGGATCGCTGCGGCCGAGCCGCCATTGGCGTCTGCTCCCCGAGCTGCCCCACAGCGCCCCCTGCAGCCGCGGGGGAACCATCGCACCTGCCCTGCCCAGCGGAGCCACAGCGCCCCTGCCGGCCGGGACCGGAACTGCACCAAGGGGAAGGTGCCTGACACCTGAGAGCAGCTGCCAGTGGGTTCTCTGGGTCTGGTTTGGTGTCACCGGTACAGCTGTTGTCTGTTTCACCTCATACAAATATTTAGTAAAGATCTGTTATTCCCATTCCCTATCTTTTGCCTGAGAGCTCCTTAATTTCAAAATACAACTAATTTAGAGGGAAAGGGGTTTACATTTCTCATTCTAAGGGAGGCTCCCGCCTTTCTTGGTAGACCCCTGTCCAAACCGTGACAAACCTGTACTAGAATTACTTCTCTGTTGGGCTCCATGACACCTTGTGGTCCACCACAAGCACGGAGAAGCATTCCTGTATTCGTGTAAGCTGTGGTAAGCCTTATAATAACTGCTGCTCCCTTTATTGACCTATGCAAGTTATTTCTCTTTTTCAGCTTTGCCTAAGATAATTTCAAATCTGGTTTTCTCTTTATTGTACAGTGCCTTGGTCAGAAAGGGGCCAAGGCTCATTGAGTATTAGGTGTTGATTGTGGTGTAAGGCTGAAACCCACAGACACTTAGAGATTATACAGTCTGAAAAACAGGAAGGAGCAAAAAGGACAGAAAAGTTTCCTTGGAAGTAATTTATTCTGCAATAAAATAACAAGCCTCATTTCATACATTTTGGTATCAGTCTTCTTTCTACTGTAATCCTAGCAATCTATATGATAGCTTGGGAGAAACAAAATTTCTAATTAAAATATTTATGTGACAGATCATGCACACTAAAAAATAATTGCACTGGCTCAAGCACTGTTAAAAAGGCATGCACAGCAGAGTGAACACATCACTTTGTCCCAGATAAGCCCAACTGCCACAGCTGCTGAGCAGAAGCGCAATGCTGTAGAGCAAGAGTCATGCAGGGTAACTGCTGTGGCTCAGGAGGAAATTCCCCTCCTGTCTCTGCTGAGTGTGAGTCTAAGGAGATGCTTTATGGGGAACCTCGCAGAGGATGGGGCAGGTCCTTCTCATAGAGCCTTCCAAAAAGTGTCGCTGTTACGAGCGGTTTTGACGTGCCATGCTTGCTTTTCAAACGCCCGTCACGCAGCACCTGGTGGAAAAGAGAAAGAATGGCACTAATAGGCCACTAACAGAGCAAAAACATTTCATAGCACAGAAAGAATAGATCTTAGATGCTGAATATTTTGATGCAACACTTTTTTTCTAAATCGTGATAATGAAAGAAAACAGAATTCTCTCTTGCTCTGTCATAGCCTCCCCATTATAGCCTTCCCACATTTCCTTGGAGCCAGAAGTCCTTAAACCTTCCTCCATCTTTGGAAAAAAGATAATTTTTTCCACCTCACAAGAAGGTGAGAGTGGAAATAACTAATTTGTTAGGCTCTCATGAGTTACTCATAAAAGGCAATGAAGGTTACATACACATCTAGGACATATTTGAAACATTTTTTGATTTGTAGACCCCAAAACAATTTTCAGATGGAAGTAGATAATTTCAAGCTACTGGCCATATGCAGCTTTTCTTAACTACTTTTTTTATGTATCAGTTTGAACTCACTGTTGTTCATTGACTGTGAACACTCATAACAACTGTTTGCCTTAAGATAAGCATGTATTTGTTAAGAAAATATAACCTATTGTTTTAAAATTAGACCACAGTCATATTTTTAGCATACCAGTAAATTCTTTGATGTGCATGTTTTTACAGAAGTCTCATTCAAAAACAAGTATGAAGGGTGAACAATACTTTTCAATTTCAGTTTATGAATGAAAACATCTTTTGGCAAAAATAAAAGATGAAGCTCCAAATAAAAAAATAAATAAACCCTACAAACCCCTTAAAAATCACTTTTAACATTCTTAACTGCATAGACTCTCTGCTCTTACACATGATAGTCCTAAGTAATTTTTCCCATTTGGACAATTTCTCAGAGTATTTGATTTCTTTTTCTCCTAAAACGCTCATTGTCAGAAACCTGTAGACAATAGCTCCTTGACAGGTGTGGTTTATTGATTTGTGACCAGAAGTAGGAAAGCAGATTTGCTAAAGAAAGCACTGAAGAGATTTTCAGCTCCAGGACTGGTATGTTCTCATCAGTAAGGATTGATTCAATCCATCTGTTTAAATCTGTCCCCTTGGGTTACAGTGTTCAGAACCTTGGATGGGACTTCACTGCCAGATGAGTTTTCAGCACCACAGCCTGAAAAACCTTGCAACAAAGAGCTCCAGGGTGTCCCATTACCTCAAACTCGCCGGGGGCCAGCTGCACCCCGCTGTACAACACTTCTGGGAAGACGTGGCTGGTGCCAAACGTGCCACTGAGGGAGAACATCTCAAACTTGGTCTGAGCCGTCTCCACGGGCTGCCCACATGAGCTCAGGTTTGTGCTGAGGCACTTCAGCAGAGTGCAGATCTGTGGGGAGGAGGAGACAAAAAGGCAAAGCACCACTAACTTTTAGTAACAAAGAGCTGGATTTGATAGCAAGAAAAGTTCCCAGGATGCAGTAATGGACAAATGTTTTTGGGTGGTTGGGATGTGGCCACACTCACCTCAAAAAAAAGCAATTACCTGCCAATGGTATTTTATGAGGGAACCGTGAAGCCCATCAAATGCACCCAGGACATAAACTTCATCTTTCCTCTTGTCTGACATCCGATAGACCAGATGACAGCAAAGGTCTCCTTGGCAAACAGTGCGATTTCCAGCCTTGTGCCTGAGCTCACCGAAAGTGAATATATCCCTCCGGACAGCTCCCGAGAAAGTGTCGTTTTCTCCAGGGAATTTCTCGATCCTTGTGGCATACAAACTCCAGTTGACGGCGGGAGGGTAGGTGGGGGAAAGGCGGGGGTGTGTGCTGAGCTCTGCTAGCAGGAGACGTCCCTCCTCCGTGGCACTGTCGTAGTGGTAGGCGGCGGGTCCTTCTGGCGTGAACAGCCCGCTGCCTGCCGAGCACCACCAGCCCTCCGTTAGCCAGCACCCGAGCACGGCCTGGCAGGGACACCACACACCCCCAGCCCCCAGAAACACTGGGGTGTTTCCCAGTGATACTCTTTGCATTCAATACGCTACCAAGAATCGTGGAATAATATCAAAGCACAGAACAGCTAAAATACCCATCCTAGTGTTAAAGCTTAGGTTAATTTAAAAATAAATCAGAGCTCTCAGAGCTGCGTATTTGACGAAGAAGGCAATCGTGGGGGTAGTTATGTTTCACTGAAGCCCAGTCTATTTAGGGCAGGCAAAAATGTTCCTTTATAGTTTTCACTTTGCTGAGAGCAACATAGGCAGCTACATCCCTTTCTCAGTTAAGAGAAAAAAAAAGGCAGTAAATATATATTCAGAGCAAAGCAAAACATAATATGTCTAAGTCTTCAGCAACCACACAAAAAAGAGAATATTTTATTCAGTGTATGAGAGGAATCCTCCTCTTGGTTTTATACTATCAGGTTCTGATTAAAATATTTTTTTTCTCCATTTAACTGTTGATTGAATTTTAAACAGAAAATGCTGCTTCTGAATGAGAGACTGAAAAATTAAGTGAAACTTTGTGCTGTTTTTGAAATAAAATTTCCCTTTTAAGTTATCCAAATTTAATATCATGGGCTTTCTAATTTTACCTTTTTCAGAACTTTCAGCATTTTCTTACCTGAAGCTGTTTGTTATATTCAGCACCACATCACAAAGATCTTTAATTGAAACATTATTTTCCAGAGACTTAAGTATGTCTAAAACATTTCTGCCTACTTCTGGATCTGAGAACAATTTCCCTGCTCCTGAATGCAACCCACCTGTCATTGCTATGCTGGTGTTGTGAGTATTTGCTGAAAGCAAATTAACACCCATGCCCATAGCCCAGGCAGAGTGAAACTCAACTGCAGTCAGAAAGGGCAGGACATTCATCCAAGCTGTTGGGAAGAGCACAGTGTCCACCTGCATCTTGCTCACCAGGACCACGGCAGGCTCATAGAAAAGGATGTCAAAGCAAGTGAAAATGCCAAACTTCCCAAAAGGAGTCTCGAAGGTGACAGCTTCTGGCTCTTTTGGATAATTAAACTGAGTTTCACTTCTAAACAGATTGTACTGCAGGTGAAAAAAAATGGCATATTAGAAACTGAAAATAAGGCAAGATTATGAAGACCTTTTGTGTCTGAGATAGGCTTTAATGAAACACTGGGAGCCAAGGTACCTAAGCTGGCTGTATCCATCCAGCTGACCCTCTCCCCGCAAAAATGGGGTGGTTGTGCCCCATTTACCTCCTGAAAGCAATACCCATCCAGTATTAGCTGCTAAACTCCAAGAACAAGGGCCAAGATGTCCCCTGCAAAAGCACTGTCTAACTTGGGTAGAAATGTATCAAGGAAAAGCTAACATTCACTGAGTATGGAAAAGTCCATCACTGCTTCTTTACCATTTACTGTCATAAATGTAGCCCTCATGTGTTTGGCAGCTATCATGCACTCTGCAGCTGCAGTGCTCCTGGGAATAATTTGTCTGACTGGTCAAGCAATTGCTTGGTTCTCCTCCTTCTGGCCGTAAGATCATCAAATCATCCCAGATTGGTTGTCACTTTATAATAATGCAAAATTATTGTATAAACTATCTGAAACTGGTGCCAGAGAGCTGAAAAATTTATTGATAATAAGTTAGAGGTGGATGTAGAAGCACCTTCTTACCTTGTGGTAACGAGCCACCAGTTTCCCCTGTGAGTCAAAGACCACATTGGTATTGTATTGGTAGCGACCGTCCCTGGGGCAGTCGGGATCACTGGAGTCACATGGCTTCTTGTCCCCAATATTTGCAACCACATAGATGGAGTTATTTCTGGCCATGCAGCTGAGTCGTTCCTGCACTGGTGCTGGACCAAATCTAATGTATTTTTAGTGAAAGGAAAAAAATAGCTTTGAGAAGTTTAAGTGCCTGTGTAGAAGAAATGCATTCAGAATTACTATTCTGCTAACTGTATATCCCTAGATGCTGAAAAAGTAATAGATTAAATCAGAGTTTCAGTTCATTTTCTTCCCTGGTCATAACATTATTTTAAATTGCCTGTCTCTCTTATCTTTAAAAAATGGTCTCTCTGGGTTTTTATTCCCTGTACCCTTTACAATGTTATTTTCTCTGTGGATAGAATTCCCAGCTAACATGCATATAAAGATGTGGAGAACTTAATAAAGCAAAGACAAGAATAAATCAGCATAGAGACATAAATCTTAAATAGCTTAAAAACAAATTATCAAGCAGCTCTACGACCTGATTCAGAAGACAATTTTAGCCTTTTTAAATAATTGTCATCTGTAAGCCTTTAGTAAAAGGTGGGCACAGCATTTACAAAACTGAGGACACCTCAAATCTAGCTTCATAAGGCCTCAGACAAGAGCATAAAAGCTTAGCTTCAACATGAAATTGGTCTTTTTGGTGTCACCAACTGACACATATTGGGACCACTTCTGTGTGTAACACAGCAGACTGTGCAAGTGGCTGGATTTCCAAAAGATATTTCTTTCAGATCTAGATTAATATTTTGTGCAATTTGGTTTAGAAATCACTCAGCCACCTGGGTGCAGCTTGTCTAATCTATGCATCTAACATGATAATAAATTAGCTTATACTTACAGAAGGTTTTCACAAGTGATCTGAAATGATAAAAGTGTGTGTGTTTTTAAAATAATTTTGCCTAAAACACCCTCATTTTTGTCCTTTTANTGAATTGATAAAAGTGTGTGTGTTTTTAAAATAATTATTTTGCCTAAAACATCCTCATTTTTGTCCTTTTGCTGTCTCAATGCTTTTTACCCGACATATTCCCATTACTATTTAATTAAGAACTTTTTGATGCAAGACTCCATGAGATCAAAGTTTGAAATCACATGCATCACTGCAGAAGGAATCACCTTGAGGGGTCAGTGCAGGGAATCCAATTCACTGCTGGATCAGGGATATCCTCCAGGTAGGGGTAGATGGACTCTCTGCTGAGTCGCCAGCCATAGATGCCGTCTTCAGGAGTCACAATGATGTGGGCACCCTGTCACAACAGGCTCCGTTTAAAGGTCGCCCATCAGCAGACAACCAGGAGGGTCAGCAGGAGCAGCAAACACTGAGGGACAGCCCTCACGGTAGCCCTCGTACCTGCTGGGCAGCTTCCTTGATGGCCCCTTCCAAGACATCCATGTTTTTGTTCATCAGGGCCAAAGCATCGCTGGGAGAAACGGGCTCCTCGGTGGGATCCGGCAGGATGACGGCGTGCTCGTAGACGGCTGCGATGAAGGTGTCGGAGGCGAGCGCCTGAAGGGCTGTGAGTGCAAACACCACAGCGGGCAGGAGAGCCTGGGAAGGGAGCATGGCTGGAGCCTCCCAGCTCCTGGATCGGCATGGGGAATATAAACCAGATAGGAAGAGGAGGAGTAAAGAGTAATAAGTTTGCTTTGGAAATAATCTGCTATTGAGTAATCTGAGAAGGTACAGTATATTTCTGCCAAAAAGTCAAAGAAACTTTTCTAGAATTTGATCCTATTTCCAGTATGAAATGTTTTAAATAAAAGGAGAACAAATGGCTAAGAGAGCTTGTCAGGAGCCATGTTAATCTATAGGGGTTCCATTGGAAGGAGCACTTGCACACTTTGTTTGCACATCCCTCTCCAGGCTTTTAAACCATCTCAGGGCAAGCTCAGACTCCCCTGGTTAGGACACACTACTCCATATCACCTCACTGCACATGGCTGTCATCAGTGAAAACTTCACCAGTGCTGAAGACAGACCACCTGTGTAGGGTACAGCCCTCTTGCTTCAGAGTGCAGATAATCCAGCAATGATTATGAAGTGTGGTTCTGCCGTACCTCCTGTTTTTGGCCAAAGGCTTATTACAGTTGAAGTGGGTGCCTTGAGAGTGTCCTCCCCACTGGGCTCACACTGCAATATAAACTATGTCTTGAGCTGTGCTGACCTCTCTGCCTAGAGCTAACAGACTTGCATATTTTGTGAGAAAGAACACAACTTCTTTTTTTTTTTAATGATAGTCCTTTCCGAAGGAAGTTTTTGTACAATATGCTATGGAAAGCAGGGGAGGGGGGGGTTTCTCATGGAAAGAAATTTTTAGCATAGTGTTTTGTAAATAGAATTTTATTACTATAGTTTCAGATGATCCCTAGAAAAACCTTAGTTAGAATCTGTGGTATATCAGTGAGGGTAAAGGAACATAACCTGATTCATCATTTACCACTTAGCAAGAAATAAAAAACAAAAACCTTCTTCCTCCTTGCAAAATCTTCCTCTTCACTATGTAGGGTCACCCAAAAGACTGATTCTTCTCCATCAGTACCAAGGCCTTTTCAGGAGAAGCCAACACTTCATTAAGTCTATGATTCTAAAACGTCATTTTGCTCACAGATGGCTGCAACATAGGTGTCCAGGGCACAGGCCTCCGGAGCACACAGCACCAAAAGCACAGCAGAGGCACAGGTTTTAGGAAGCCCCATGTCTGGAGCCTGGATGTCACCCAAGAGGAAGCCGCAGGCAGGCACAGGCAGGGGGCTTTAAAAAGAGGAAGTCTTGCCCAAAACCTGGGAATTCCCCAGGGTGGCTGAAAGCTGACACCCATGTAATCACCCTGTCCAGAAAGGCTCTGTATCAAAGGCAAGAGCGCTGCCAGCACTGAGCAATGCTGCCTTACAACAACAGCAGGGAAGTCACTGAGAAGTCACCACTGTGCTGCAGCTGAAAAAACATGTTACTTACAGATATACAAAAACATCAGACATATTATTGCTGTAATAACACAGCTCAAGGCAAGCCTTGGTCCTAGCAGGAAAACAGCTTTGGGAAATCTCAGCAGAGACCAGCACAGACACTTTCCTGCCCAAACTCAAGGGTATGAGGTGCAGGCATGGCTTAGGGAGGCAGGTGGCCAGGCCCCAGCATGGGTAATACCTGTGCCACCCCAGCTCAGCACAGCACAGCACAGCTTGGAGTTGCAGGGACTTTGGGGGCTGCTGCACATCCTGGGGGAGCTGCTGGGCAGGCTGGTTGTCTGAGCAAAACCATCAGCACACCCAGCACTCAATAAACAAGCTCAAAAGATCTCTGGTCCCCAAAGGTCTCTGTAAGGAAGACCGTCATGAATAGGAGGCACAGTTTCTAGATTTTGCCTATTGCAATGTGCTTTCTTACATCCACGGATCACTCCAGCAGAAATCTTGAAGCTAAAGCTGCATGTGCACAAAAATCATTTGCATCTGGCACCCAAGTTTCTTACCTTCTTTGGTTCTGACTCAGCAGTCAGGTAACGAAAGGGTTTTTGCTGCACTGCCCTCGAAGAAGTGTTTATTGTTATCGGTGGTTACACGCAGCCTTGTCTTTATACAGAGTGAGTTGGTCTGTGGGTGATGGGTGGACTTGCACAGGATTGCTTTCTGTATGCTTGACTCACTTCTCACAATAACACATTTCACAATTATAAGTGTTAAGCAATCTTTGTAGCAAAAAGCATTTAGTGTCATTATGGCTTCTGCCAGTCTTATGTGGGAAAACACTCAACATACAAATATACCTTAACCAAACCACAGTGGCCTTGAACCAAATCTTGGATTCAAGATACTCACCACATTCAGGGTTGGGATCCTACACTACCTTCACACACACACCATTATCCAGAGGATCAGCATCAGCAGTGAACAAACCTGAAGAAGCCACCTCTCAGCTCTGAGACTGGCCACACACTCCTGCTGAATCCTTTCTGCAAGATGACACCTCCCTGGGTGCCATAACTTCCCTTAAATCCAGATCCTTTCCCTAGGAGAGAGTTGTGGTATCACCCACCAGGTTCCCTGGGGACAAGTGCAGTGACTGCACTGAGTCTGTTCCCATGGGAAGAGGACCACACTGCTTAATCCCTTGCTGGACTGAGATCAGTCTGTGGTGAACATAGTGAACAAGGTTTTAAGACAGTGTGGTTTTAGCAGCAATGATGCTGAGCTTCCATTGAGTCAGAGCACATTGTCTGGGGCTTTTGATAAACATGTCATTACGTGAGACATGACACTGTTATGTCACATGTGAGTATCTATTTACATTTGGAAACAGGAAAAGGTCATATGGCACACAGCAGCAGTAATCAGTGCTGGAGCTTGGAGAGTATTTGCACTCCCAGTGTCTCACCAGCTCCAGAAGAGAAGCACATGGGATTAAGGACCTTGAGAGCATCATGGTAAAAATCTTTGATGGGTAAAAAGTTGGCTGGATGACCTAAAGTTAGGTGGAAGTGTTGGTCTGCTTGAGGGTAGGATGAGTCTACAGAGAGACCTGGACAGACTGGACCAATGGACTAAGGACAACTGCAGGAGGTTCAACAAGATGAAGTGCTGGGTCCTGCACTTGAGTCACAGCAACCCCAGGCAGTGCTACAGGCTGGGGGAAGAGTGGCTCAAGAACTGTTTGGCAGAAAGGCATTTAGGAGTGCTGGCAGCTGGCTCAGTATGTGTGCCCAGGTGGCCAAAAAGTCAATGGCACCTGGGCCTGTATCAAGAACAGTCTGTATCAAGGCCAGCAGGACTAGGGAAGTGATCATCCACTGTACTCAGCACTGGTGAGGCTGCACCTTGAGTGCTGTATTCTGTTCTGGAACTCTCACTTTAACAAGGGCATCGAGGTGCTGCAGCCTGTCCAGAGAAGGCTTGTGAAAAGCCTAGAAAACATGTACAGTGAGGAACAGCTGCGGGAGCTGGGTTTGTTTAGTCTCAAGAAGAGGATGCTCGGGGGACCTCTTTGCTCTCTACAACTCTCTGAAAGGAGTTTGCAGTGAGGTGAGGGATGGTCTCTCCTGCTGTGCCTGCAGTGAGCGGACCAGATGGAATGGCCTTAAATTGGGACAAAAGAGATTCAGATTAGATATTAGAAAATTTTTTTTCACTGTTCAGGTAGTCAGGCATAGGAATAGATTGTGCAGAGAGGTGGTGGAGCCCCAGAAATGTTTAAGAGAGGTCTGGATCTGGCACTGCATGATAGTTTAGTGGTGTAGGGGTTAAAGTGGCAATGCTGAATTTACACTTGGACTGGATGATCTCAAAGGCCTCTTCCAACCCTGAAGATTCTGTGATTCTATGGTGAGACCAGGATTGATAGCAGTGTGGGGAAAAGGAAGGAGACGTACTAACAGAGGTCTGTGACCACTCTTAAGGATGCAGCCATGGAACATGCACATCTTTGTACACTGATGTGCTGAAAGAAGGTCACCACTATGGTCCAGCAGCAGCAAAAGAACACAGGTCACTGGGAGAAGAGGAAGCAAAAATGCGAACAATGCTGTCTCACCAGGACTAGATTGTCTGAAACAGAATTCTAAATCCCAAAATTCCTACAGCAGATTCATCTGCAGGGCAGCACTACCCAGCATGAACAGGAAGGAGCAAAGGGCAAGGCTTATTTCACATACATTTGTGTCACATGACTAGGAAGAAACAGAGAAGATGGGAGGGAGGAGCTGCTATGAGATACCAGGTCACTCAGTGACTTGTTTGCAGGTTGCAGTAACAATTCCATCACTGAATAGCACCCAGTGCAGCCAGGAGGTGTCATCAAGCTGTTTTTCAGAACTGACAACCAGAATAATTTGAGGTTTCAATTCCAAGTTTTGTTTCAACAGAGGTTTCATACAAATAATGATTCAAATCATGTTCTGACCAAAAAGTGGTGGCATGTTTTGTTTCAGGAGAGGCTCTGACCAGAGTCCTTGTTCAGCTTCCATGATGCACTGTGTTGCCATTTCCTATATTATATGCACCAATGGCATAAAGGATATAAAACCAAAGCAATACAAATAGAGTAAAAAAGGTCTAATTGTGGTAAAAGAGAAAACTGGCATAGGTCAGATCAAGTCGTATTCCAGAGACAAAGAAATATTGAGCATATGTATAGACTTGCCACAAATCACATCTTTCACTGCTTTATTTACTGGCCCCAGAATAAGTGCAATGAAAAAATATGCAATGCTGTTTTAATAGGAATGTATACTCTGGAGTACAATTCAAGTTTTCTGAGGGTTAGGAAGATAAAACTCCAGCAAACAGCGAAAAACAACTGCTGTTTATACATGATATAGAAATAGATTCTTCTCAATAAATGGTAGTAATAAGATAACATTGCTGCATTATTACTAAACCAAACACATTGATGAGCTTTTGCAACTGGAAATGAGAAACATAATTGGGATTGTTCTTGTAGACGATGTTGAATGTCATTTGGACCTGAGATTAACAGTGTAGAGCTTCAGTTACGGACGTATCATGGGGAGGCATTCTGGTTGTAGGTCTTGTTTCAGATGATCTCTTTCATGCCACCGACCAAAAAGCAGCACAGAAATGACTGGTATTGTTAGTTTTTTCTTACTAATCAAGCATCCATCATTCAGGACCTGATAGAAAAAGGTGAAACAAGGAGTTTATAACAGGAGTACCCATATGTACACACTAAGAGCTCAGAAAAATGTAACAAAACAGGAAGAAGGTATGTCAGACCATGTCTCTTACTGAAACTGTGATTTAATTAAAAGCTATTTAATAGATCTGATTAATCACTATGAGCAAGTTCACTTAGGCTGCTTTGTGACAGTTCATTCCATTGATAACCTGCAGAGGACCTAGCATGATACAGCTAAGCACAGTGTTTTAAAAACTTCTTTATTATAGTATCATCATATTCCTCAATTCCTGTGCT
>VZRX01023951.1:1456-38036 GCA_013398075.1 Notiomystis cincta | reverse complement strand
AAACTGGTTCAGAGACTAAATGTCAGGTGTTCTGTCAGTGACAAGGGAGGTGGTGAATAAACGTGGCACAAAGTTTCTGCTGCTTGAATTTGTGTCTTTCAGAGTCTGGTGCTCAATAATGTGTGTGTGAACTTTAAAACTGCTCCCACTGCCACTGAAAAGCTGAAAGTATTTAACATATTTTCATTAAAATATTGGACAGAATGTCTTTGTTGTCTTGGGACATCTTGGTGGAACCTTTCTGTGGACAAACACAGTATTAATAGAGGAGAGGGAGAAGTTCAGTCACTGACACAAAAATGAGAATATTTGAGTTTGTAATGGTAAAATGTTTGTGGTAAACCAAACCATAGGAACTACTTGAAATCTGTTTGTCACTGATTGCAGTTCCACCTGGGTGTAAGTGGAATATATAGATACATGAATATTTACAGTATATCAGCCTTGTAAGCTTGGAAGGAGCAGGGTTTTTATTACTGTTTTGTATTATTATTACATAATATTAGCAGGGTGGTTCTGCTCTTGAGACATGGTTGAATTGAGAGACATTTCAGATTTCCCTTTTATTGAGCTGCACAGCTGTAAATAAAGTTGAGTTTCGTTTGCTGGAGGAGACAAGTCAAACCCAGGGTCCTTGCTGGAGTGGCTGCACTCAGTTGACCTTTGTGGAAATGGTTGAAATTCTAATTTCCTGACACTTCTACTGTTCCACGAGGGCCTCAGCACATGCTCAGCCCTTTCTCTTTCTTATCAGAGGTTCTCACCATCAGAGAGTGCACAAAGGAGCCTCCCTCTTCTACAGCACATCATTTCAAGTATCTTTTTATTAATCTTTTCACAATTGTTATTGAACTTTCTTCTCCAGTTTGTAAACCCTCTGTACTTTAAATTACTTTCTAGCACTACTTTGAGTGCGTGTTTATGTAGGTTACATTATTTCAGCTTTCATCTGATGTCAGGATGTGAAAGGTTTCATTAATTTATTGATGCAAGATCATAGGAAAAATTCCAGTAGTAATTATTGGTAAAATAATTGCAGTTTCTCTGCTAGCTATTGCTAGTCTAAATCAGCTTTTTTGTCCCTGTGCTCAGTCAAAGCATACTTTTATCTCTTCGTTTTCTTCTGGAGCTGTAGGTACTCCTGCTTGCCAAAGCCATCCTCTTCATCTTCTGTTTAGTCAGATGTTTGTGCCTTTTTCCTGTAGATTTGCCACTCATCTTTTTAGATTTCTAGGCTGTTGCCACACTTAGGGGTGGAATGAGCACAGAAGTTAAATGTTTTTTGCTGCCAGTACCACTCAATTATCTGGGGGCTTGGCCTTGTTTGTGGCTGTGAAGTAGCTCAGCAGTAGCCAAGAGCCCCCAGGACCTCACAAGGTGTGGATGGTGGGACACATTTGGGTATAAACTGAGGTGTGGGAGAGGAGGTCTGGTGTGTGAGCAGGAAAGGATGGCAGGAGTGCAGCTCTGAATTGGCATGGCAACTGAAACCAGCAAAATTCTAAATATTTGCATCATGAACTAGGAATATGTGCCCCCACGGGTTAAATTTTGCTTTGTTTTTTGCTGTGTTACGAAAAAGTGAATGAAATGTATTTGTGAATTATTTTGATCTTCCTTACCTCTGAACTCTCCCAGGAACATTTTTGTTTTCTATTCCAAGGTTCCCATCTTTCCCCCTTCTCCAGTGGAAAGTACAGATGTCTGATTATGAGTTATTCTTCACTATTAATGCATTAAGTTCTTTATATTCTGTACTTAAAACTGCTGAAACAAAGTGTTAAATAATTTATCCTGATAGATGGATGGGCTGACAATCTCTAAATTTATGTAACACTGCTAAACACTGTGGGAGTGTTTGGGCTGGGTGGGTGTGAGCAATGACCCAGGTGAGTGGAGTTACTCAGGAGTGTTTCTTTTTGTGCCTGCAGCCTTTCATGTCCCCCCGGTACCCTGGAGGTCCAAGGCCACCTCTCAGAATACCCAACCAGGTGAGGCTTTACCCCTGAAGCTCTGCTGGGCCCAGGGTGGGGGGCCCCTGCCTGTGTCACTCAGTCGTGTGTGAAATGCATCAGTCCCTGCCCATCTCTGTTGGATGCACAGATGTTATTTACTTCGTGGCAAATACGGGGGTTATTGGTGAGAAACAGGTCTCATCAAGTGCTCTGTGGCTCCTGCAGACACTCTGAGGAGTTTCTAAAAGCACTGAATCCCTGATTTTCTCTCACCTCCATCAAAGGTTGTGCAATGCCAGCGAGACAAGGATGAGTAATGAGCTGCTGTTCGTCAGCAGGGACCTTTTTTGGCCCGTGTGTGAGCAGAGGGTTCTGGAAGTAGAGAACATTCGTGTTTTTAAGTTCTCCATAGTGCAGATAGAGGAGGAGAAAGAGTTGTCAGCAGACAAAAAATTAAAGATGAGCAGACAGAAAAACATCAGTGGAGCTCTGAGAGGAAAACTAGGTCACTTAGAATATTGGGAAAGGTTGAAAGGATAAGTGGAATAGGTAGTTTGGTCCAGCTTTGGCTTCCGGGACTGCCTTTCCATTGTCCCACTATACCCCAGCCTCATTTCTGGCTACTTCTTATATCTGTGTAACACAGTTCCTACAAATTTGTCTTTACTTTTGACACAGTATCACCAGAAGATAGGAAATGTAAATTTCCCTGAGCTGATCCTAGCAGGTGGCAAGGCTTCCCCAGGTGTTGTTCTACCTGGTGATGTTTGGGATCAGGTTAAGTTGCCTGTACCAGGGCAGTGGGAGACTTAATTAACCTTGATGAAGTGACCACCTGTGCAGTGCCATTAATACTGCACTTAATATGGGGTGACAGTTTACTGCTGTAGCTCAGTGCATTCCTGATTTTTGCACTTCCCAACACCTCTTAGCCAGAGGGGCCTGAGCCCCTGAGCCAAGTGTTTGGGTTTGACACCCTCTGTGCCTGAGCAGTGGATGCTGGCAGGTGGGAGCTGCATGTGGTGGCTGGATGAGCTGGCAGCCTGCAGGTTTGTTTTCAGGAGTGTTTTTGCCTGCACACTCTGGTATTTTCAGTCCAGAGGGGAAGATAATCACAGAATCCCAGTGAATTGCAGCTCTTGCCTCGCTCACACTACACCAAGTTCATGAATTGCTGCTTTAGCAGCACTGACTTTACCCAAGTTATAGCCTGGATGGGCAGAGTGTGGAAGCAACAAACTGTTATGGTGCAGCTTTAAGGCCCAGATTTTGATCAGGTGGTAGTTTGGTCCCGGGGTTGTAGAGGGGGTCCCCCTGGCAGAGGGGTTGGAAGGAGATGGGCTTTAGGGTCCCTTCAAACCCAAACCATTCTGAGATTCTATTCACTCAGGATACATTTTTACTGAAAATGTGGTGGTGCTTTGAAATGCTAAATAGTACCTCGTGGATCAGCTACGAAGATCCATTCATAAAAATGTTTTTCTACTTGACCCAGCTACAGGTAAAATCCTGTAAAAATGAGCTTTAAACCTAATTCAGAAAACCCAGAGGGCAGATTAATGCGGGGATTTAAAAGCACCTTAACTCTTGGCTCAGAGGAAACATCCAGGAATTAGGCATGAAGCATGTGTGTTGTGTCTCTGACACGAATTTGAAGGCATTGTGTGTTTTTATGCTGTGTTTCCCTGCCTCAGGCCCTCGGAGGTGTCCCGGGGAGTCAGCCCCTCCTGCCCAGCGGGATGGACCCCACACGGCAGCAGGGTGAGTGAGCTCCTCTCCACAGCCTGGCACCTCCCTCCCTGAGATCAAGCCTTTTTGCTAATTAGGAAGAGATGGTTCATTAGGAGTAGCTATAGAACATATCTGTGTACTGCATAATTAAACCAATTGTGTGTTGCATGTATAAATAATGTATTTTATATTTTATTTGCAGGTCATCCAAACATGGGTGGGCCGATGCAGAGGATGACTCCTCCAAGGGGAATGGTGCCATTAGGACCACAGGTATTTTCCATAGATGGATTATTCTTAGTGATAGGCCTGTACTTTGTCTATATTCTCTGTCTTTGCATAGCTTGAAGATGCTCAGGACTTGTTTTCACAATCCCTTTTTGAAACAAACCTCCTCTTCTACAAAAAAGTTAGTTCTGAGTTGCAGCTGTACAAAATCTAAATGAAAAATCTGTCCTTTTGATTAATACTTGGACTTAAAAGAGGAATCCCTTCACTTGCTTTCTTTAGAAATCTGTATGTTGTAAGCAAAGACTGATACTGGGAGACCAGGAGTGGGGTAGGTGTTTCCTCCTCCTCTTCACTGATTATGCTGTTTAGGAGGAAAAGATTAATACCTCTAACTTCACCAAAAACACTGCTCCAGATTTTGTAAAGTTTTTCTCTCATCCACTGTTGATCCAAAGTTCTGGGGAGTGCAGGGGACATTTTAGTGTGAAGTGAGACATCCACGTTTCCATTTGTGCTCTCTGTGGCCCTGTCCCAGCAGTGCTCCAGGGCAGGGCACAAGCAGTGCTGGTGCTCTCGTGGCACACAGGCCCAGGAGGTTCCCCTGTGCTTTGTCAGCCCTGCCAGTGAGCAGCGTGTGGGTGGTGCCAGTGTTTTGTTTCACAGTGTGCTTGTTGTGCCCACACTGTGCATTTTTGCTTCCCTATTTCAGATAATCTCTCTGGTGGCTTCCAAATGATTGAATAGCTTTGCCTTCCAAGTCTCTTCACAACTGCCTGTACAGTTTTGGGTCTTCTTGCTAGAAACCACTTGTACAGTTCTTCACAACCTCTGCTGTGTGACCAACGAAACTTACTAAATATATTTGCTATTTTTTTCTGTAGCCTTGAAATGTATTTACCATTTTTGGAGGTAGAAAGAGAAGCTCTGCTGTGCTGCCATATGAGATTGAGCTGATCCTTTATGCAGCACCATTAGTCACACAGCAGGCAAATCTCATGCCACTTTTTATGAGGATAATTTTTCCATTTTTGCTGTCATTTAAGATCCAGTGTTTTTGTAAGCTTCTTCTTTCTTGTGCTTGACATCCTAACTGGCACAACATTTAAATCCATGAAATTTAAGTTCACAAATGACTCCAGAATTGTACCATCATGTACCTGGGCCACCAGGCTCTGCAGAGAGCATCACTGCTCTGAAGGGACATCTCTATGGATGGCCCTAATGGCAGAGCTGATATTTTGGGGCAGAGGAGTACACCTGCCTAGGATTAGTAGTAATTACAGTTGGAAGTTAGATTGTCAGGTGAGGCAGATTGTTCTGCTTGTATTCCATGGAATAAAAATAGGTGCAGTTAATTTTTTTTGTGTAAGTGGTGCAGTCAAACTTTGGTCATGATATCGGGGCATAAATTCAGATTTTATGGGTACTGGAAAATTAAATTGTTAGCATTGCTATGACATTAGTTACTGTATTAAGTAATCTTCATTCTGCTTACCACAGACCTGGACAGTGAAAGGGTGACACTGGGTGGGCTTAAAAGCCCCAACCTGGGAGACCATGATTTATTGGAATTGAATAATGGAAAGAGAAATGTAATGGTACACTAGAAAAGTTATATCATGTGTTTTCATTTCATACAAACATAATGAAATGTAATTAGAAATAATACGGTTTGATATCTCAGAATCTTAGTTGGGGTTTCTGATTTTGAATTGCCTTGGTTTAGAAGTTGAATTAATTATAAAACCTGACCCTTGCTGGCCATTAACTTAACAGTATGTGTAAATAACATAATTTCCCCTGAAACCATTTTAACCATTCTTAGCCAATATCTGTTGTTTGCATTGTTTCTCCTTGGGGTTAACAATCCCATTTTTTTAAGTCAGCAGTCAGGGAATCCTGAAAGCATGAGTGGCATGGCCTGTCCTGGCAGCAGTTGCACAGGGATGTCATTAACCTGCTGTCCTTTCTTTCCCCCTCCTCTTTGGTTTTGTTTTTTTGTTTTGTGGTAGTCTGACCCTTGGTTGTCGTTGCAGAACTATGGAGGTGCCATGAGACCCCCCCTGAACGCTTTAGGTGGCCCGGGGATGCCTGGGATGAACATGTAAGCACAACATAAATACATCCTACTGTACCTAGAAAATGCCATTATTGCTGTCAGCAGGACCAGTTGGGATAGATAAGGCCAGGAGAACATGCCTTGATGACCAATAAATGCAATTTCAAGAAGTGAACCCAGAGTCTTACAGGAGCCTTGGCTGTCCTAACAAGTCTGTACAAAAATTCAGTTTCTTTCACAGATCAAACTTCAAATACTGGGAATATTTTGTCAATATTATCACTGATTTATCCTTGCATGCATTTAAAGAAAATGACATTATTTCTACTTACTAAATATCTTGTGAGGAATGGTTTTTCCCTGCAAAATAAATCAGTACTTAATTGTAGCAAAATAGGCTTTGTCTAGAACTATTTATAAGAAAAAGAAAGACACATTTGATTTGAAAGTCTTCCTCAACAGCAGGTTTTATTTTCTTAACTACATTTATTTCCAGTCTAAACAGATAGGAGAGCTTTACAGATATGAGTATTTTTGTCAGTGTTTCTCTGTTTCTGGGTCTGGATCATCATCTGGTGAAAATGGATATAATCTGAGTTCAGATGAATTCCAGACATGGATTTAGCCATGGCAGGCTGTTTGTTGTGCCCTGTATCCCTGAAGACACCCCCCCTTTTAAGTGTGCAGAAATACTTCAGATGTAACATTAAGAACACAGTAAAGATTTCTATATGCTTTTTCCATTGTATCATAGATACCCATTTTACTTTAGTTTTTATAGAAAGCATAAATAAGAAATGATCATTTTTGTTTGAATTAAAAGGTTACCACCCTGAAAAAGTCAAAGAGGTACAGAAATAGATAATGTAATTTAAAAAATCCACTGTACCTCTAATTGATTTGGATTTCCAGACATACACTGAATCCTTGAAGCAAATAAATTAAAATCCGAAGTTGTGTGTTGCTCTATCATAGACATCACAAATGGGGATTCAAGACAATTCTAGGAGCCCTTCTGAGGGTAGGCATTTATGTTTTTCAGTTAAATTGATGTGGAAAAATATTTAGACATTTGAAATTCAGTGTGAGTCAAGTATAAGCACTGTAGAGGTTTTCCTCTGCAGAAGACTGAATTATATAAAAAAAGGAAATTAACATTCCAGAAGTAAAATTGAGGGATAGATAAGGTATTTTGAAACTATTTATTCACAAAAATGAGAATTTACGCAGGAAAAATAAGAAAAGAGTTTCTGGATGACAAAAAGTTTCCTGGCCTACCAGAAAGAGAAAGATGGATTGAAGTACTAATATTGCTGCTTTGTAAAAACACATTTTATCAAAGGGTTGCTCTGAAGTGGGATTCTTTTCATTGTATTTTCAGGTCATGAGGGTGTTTCCTGACTGTAGATTTAGTGCTGTCACTGAAGTTGTAGTGAGGCCTCGTGTGTGGCCCAGGGTGAGGGCGAGGGCTGGCCGGGGTGGTGGCACAGGAGGGACCCAGGCTGTGCCACCCCCAGCCTGAGCCCTGCACCTGGGGGTCAGCTGGGCACAGCACCCTTCAGCTGTACCTCAGGATGTCTCTGCACACCTGTCCAGTGCTCTGCTCTTTTCCCCTGGGTTTTTGGCAGTGCTGAGTACAACACGTGTGCTCCACAGGAACAGCCGCCCTTTGGAATGCAGCCTTCCCTCCTTGGAGGGTGCGGGAGGAGGCTGCCCTGGCTGGGAGCAGAGCTCCTGCCAAAGGAATCCCTACGGTTTTTCTGGGTGAGAAGGTGTTTTTGTGGTCAGGAATGGCAGCCTGAGGGCTCCTAAGGCAGCGTTCCAGTCCATACAGTGCACAGACCAGCACTGCTGGGTAATTCCTTTCTTTGTCATCAGCAACTCCGTCAGATTTCTGTGGGACACAGCTGATGCACAGCCCGTGCTCTTACACAGAATAACTTCATTTTAGCTGTAGGGTTTTCAGTTGGAACTTGACATAGCCATTTTTAGGAAGATTTCATGTCTCTACCAGTTTTTGGAACAAAAAGGCAGATTTCAGGGAGCAGTGTTACATTTCACTGGTGATTTTTAGCACCCCGTGTGACCTGCAGTGCTGTCTCAAGCACTAAGAATATCTCAGTCTTGCCTCAGAATTAAAAAAAAAAAAGAAAGAGGGGTGATTTTATCTTTTACCTTCAATTCACAAACTTGAGTCTAGATGTTTCATTTCCTGATGGAATATATTTGCCTCTTGGGAAACTAAAATTTCAGACTTTTATTTTTTCGAGCCAGGGTTGACACTAACAGGACAAACTCTAGAAAAATTGCAGCTGAAATTGGTCATAGCAACAGATACTTCATGAAGTGTTTTGGAATTGGTACCTGTATGGTTATGTTTTATGACCTTGTTGGTGCTTCCAAAATAAACATTTAGTAACAGACAAAAGACCTGCTTGCATTGAATTTTAAAAAAAAATGCAGTTTGCGGGGTTTTATGTGTGTTTTATAAGCATTTGGCTCCAAAAAATCCATGTGGCTTTCTAGCATAATCTGCTGCAGTGATTTCTAAATCTATACTGAATGCTGTGCAATAAATCTGACAATTCCAACAGCTTTTTAGATGAAAGGTGAGTTCCCATGTTTCAATGTAATTTTCTGAGTTTCCATATTCCTGTGGCTCTGAGTCAGCACATGTCACAGAAGTGAGTGCAAGGGGTTGTTACAAATATTCCTGATTTTTCTGAAAGAGAGGATCCAGTAAACCAATGAAAAATAAGAAAAAGAACAACAGTAAATACTACACCATGTGATGATCAGCAGAGGAGAAATTGCTGAATATTTGACCTGAGGAGCATTTCCTTGCTCAGTCTTTCATTGAATGAGGCAGAAAAGACCATAGCAACATTCTTGATTTCCAGCATTCCAACAATAAAGACAGTGGAAATAAATAAATTTTCTGTTTATTTTTTTTGAGATAGTTCTTTATATTTTCATCAACAATGTAATAAAAACCATAAGATTCAATATTAAATCCCTGAGGCAATGTATGCACTTAATAGTTTTTATTTCTGCAAGACTTAGAAAACTTTCAGAAGTCATTAATAAAGGGTGATTCTTTCTCTCTAAGTATCTCTCCCATGCCTGGTGAGCTGCAGTGGTTAATGTTGCTTTTCCACAGCTAATGAGGCCAAAATGCCATTTTAAATGTGAAAGTTTTGTCATCTGCTCTGCCTCTCCATTGTCAGGGCCTTCAAAAAATGATTCAGTCTTATTTATAAACAACCAGGAGCTCTTAGTGCTCCCAGAAATAATAATGGGTTTGAGACATTGTGACTGTAAACACAGAGATTTTGCCTCTGGTATGTCTGAATTCCCTCTGGATTGTTAAGAGATGAAGCCTCACCCCCAAACTATTTGAGAAACTTAAAATTGACAGCAAAAATTGTGAGAAAAATCTTGGGAGGGTTTTCTGGGTTTAATACATGAAATTTATTATCATGGCTGTTGTTGTTATCATCATGATCACCATCATCATGGTCATCATCATCATCATGTAGAGATCTGAGCAACACATTTTGTATGGCTTGTTCTTCTATAAATTAGGTGTTCCCAAAATATTTGTAGCTAATTGCACAAGTTTTGCTAATGAAACCTGACTGTACCTAGATCCACAGTAAATGCATGCATCCTCAGTACTTCAGGCATGTGCTTAATTATGTGAGCAAGATTACTGGTTTTGTGACTGAACATTTATTTATTTCATGACTTAAATTTATTTTCTGAGTAGTAAATAAATTAATCAACTCACCAAATGATTAAATAGTGGTGCAACAACAAGAATTCTGCTCTTGCATTTTAACTTGGTGTAGTTATGGTTTGTAAGCACACTTTAGTTGGAAAAAAACCACTTCCTTCCTTCCTCTGGAAACAGGTTATTCAGATTTTTTTCCTCAGAGCTGGTCAGAAGATGGGGATAGTTCTGTGTCTCATCATTCATCTTCTGTTTCAGGGGTCCTGGGGGTGGTAGACCTTGGCCAAACCCAACCAATGCCAATTCTGTAAGTAAATATTGCAAATATATTTGACATCTTCTTGTATTTAAGGAAGTACCTTCATGCCAGGCCCAGCACTGCCATAACATAAAGGTTGTCCTGGGATCTTACATGAACAGGAGTATCTGGTATTTCTCTGGAAGGCAGAAAATACTCATTTTCATTCAGGGATCATATATCATTAGTTTAAAAATGTCCAGTTTTTGGCACTTGCCCAGATTTGTGGGTCTGGCTTGCCCTGTGAAGCAGTTCTTCCTGGTTTTCTCACTTTTGGCTTTTTAATAGTAAAATTCTTCTTCAGTTTTCTTTTGCATATATTTAAATAAAATTGATATTTTTTTAACTGATAGTTAAAGTCTTTTCAGTCCCTGAAATCAGTTGGCAAGTTCAATAATAGATTTATTTGTAACAATCATTTGGCTGACAAGTTGTCTGTAGAGGAATTTGTGTTTGTCAGTTCAGTTGCTTCTCCCACAACAGCACTGGCCTGTGTTCTTTTGGAGAGAAAACTGCAAAGTCTGTAACAGAGAAGAAAACCAGATTTTTCACAGGATTTGTCCAGGACACAGTCCTTAAAAGATAAATAAATACAAAATCAGAAATAAATAACAGTATCTTCTAAGGTGAAAGGTGTAATAGCTTTTGTGGTCAAGATTGTAATCAAAACTAGGTATCTCTAAGAACATGCAAATTTAGTTCATGCTTGTCTGACTCTGAAGTCCTGCGACTGAAATGCAAGTCTGTGCTGCCTGAGTTCACAAACCTTATGAACTACATTGCCCTGATAATCTTACAGCTTAACATGTTAGCAGTTTATTAGTTTTAGAGTCAGTATTTTAAAGCAGGTGAAAGGAGATGTTCATGTTGCCAGCAGAGGCCCTTGCCCTGGTTCCCCGTGCCTTTAGTTACTGTAGTCGAGTGGCNGTAGTCGAGTGGCAGAGGAGTCACTGTTTTTGGTGTTGCTTTGCAGATCCCTTACTCCTCGGCCTCTCCTGGCAACTACGTGGTGAGTCCGCGCCGTGCGCTGCTGCGGGCGGGGCAGGCCCGGCTGTGGAGGCGGCCCCGGCCGGCTGGGGCTGCACGCCGAGGCCTTCCGGCCGCCTCTGCTGCAGGTGCCCACCGCCCGCACCGCTCCAGGCTGCCCTCAGCGCTGCCTCGTTCGCAGAGCGCTCCTGTCCCGGCAGGGCATGGTCTGCACCGGGGGGGGACAGGAGGCCCCTGGCCTTCTCAGGAAAACTGTGTTGTGTGAGACTCGTCAGCTTCTGCAGGGAAACCTGTTTATGTGCACTGCTGGGTTTGTCTCTGTCACCAGATGTTAACTTCGTTTGTTATTTTAGACTCTGTATTGTTGTTGTTGTAGCTGTTGTGCTCAGGTTATTTGTATGTCTGAGGAGCTCTTCTAAGACAATTGTTTAGTCTGTTTTTGTCACATGCACAGGGCTGGTGTCACAGGGTGACGAGGGAGGAGGATTATCTAATTAAAAGCAATTTATTTTGTCCTTTATTTAGACAATTAGCTGTGGGAAAGGTTATGATTCCTGCAAGTGTCTGTAGGTGTAGGGCTTATTTTGTCACGGTTTAGTGGAAACAGTCAAGATTTGCTGTCTCCAAATCAGTTCCTTTAATGCAGAACTTGACAGAACTCTCTCTGGTTGGAAGAGGTTTTGTGGGTTTGCCACATTCTGTTGTTGAAGAATTTAAAGACATTTTGGAAATATTTAACTTCATAGAAAGCAAGTGTTTGAGGACAAGGGATGGGCTGGAGAGCTCCTTAAAAAGGTTTTTAGTGAAAAGGATTGTAATCTGGAATTATTCACTTTGAGATATTAATAAGATTAATCTACATATAATATATTGATATATACTAATATATAAACTTATCTAAAATATGTAAGTATATATAATATGTATAAATATACAAATATATACTCTTTATACATAAATAAAATTATACTCTTAGAGTGAAAATAGCTGATACTAAGGAAATCTCTAAGAGAAGAAAAAACACAGACAACGAGAGTAAAAGCAAATTTAAAATGAGTTGCAAGAGTTAATGAAGATAAGTAACTTTTCTCATAAATGATCAGTTTGTTGTTCCTGCATCTCTTTATGTGATGTTGAAAAATATGCTGAGAGAGCCCTTGAACAAAATCAAGTTAGTGAGCTTAGTACACAGGTTTATGGACAAAAACTATATGGAGAGCCTGAGATGCCATGGGGGGCATGTGGGTATGGATAAAATGTGGGTATATATTTATGGATAAAAATTTATGGATAAAAACTATATGGCCAGATATCCTGTAAGCAAGCAGAAAAACTAACCCCTTGTTGTAATCACTGCCACTGAAAAGATATCCCTGTCTGAAACAGAATATCTGCTGTTTTAAATGATAAGCAAGAGAGATAAAGCACAGTAATAGTCATATGGCAGTGGAAATTATAATTATTACTAACAGTCTGTTTATGTTTTATTATGGAAAGTCAACATTTATTGACTTCAATTGATGGAGAGATTTCTACCAGAGTGGAAATTGGTAGTTTTTCTTGTTACCTGAAGATATTATGGGTTCTGCACACAAAGGAAGCAAAATGTTATGTTTCTGTTCTGAGTAAATGGTTAGGGTGAGTAGAGTAAAATTCCTAGAGAAATCTTAAAGAACCCTAGAACTCTTTTTTAACAACCAGAGCATTTTGTGTTTCTTGGTCTTGTTCAGATTTGTGACATGGAAATATCCAAAACTTTAAAAAGTACATATTCCTTGGTGGGCTGGTTTGGGTTTTTTGGGAGTTTTTTTTTTTGTGTGTGTGTGTGTGTTTGTTTTAGGTTTTTTCTAACCTCCTATTTCATACTAACTGGTAATTTTTACTCTCCTCAGGGTCCTCCAGGAGGTGGAGGGCCACCAGGAACACCTATCATGCCTAGTCCTGCAGGTACTGAAATATACTTGGAAATAACAAAATTATAAGGGATTTTAGGAAGTACACTAATTATTTTTTTAATAAAGAATGAGATAACAATAAATTATTTGGTCCATATTTTCTGCATCAGGGTTTTTTTTCCCTGCTTGCTGACCTCTCCAGCACAGAAGAGAAAGGAAGTTTCCTAACTGGCCATAAAAACTTACTGCAGTAATATAATAACTTCACTGAATACAATTCCAGGGATTTAAATAAATAAAAATAAAAATTAAAACCAAACAAAACAAAAACAAACAAACAAAAAAAAAACCCTCAGAAAAGGAACAAACAAAAAAGGCAATCTAAGGTAAAGTTATTTTGAAGATCTGTTTTCCAAAGCATGAAAAACAGTTAGAAATTGGCCACCTGTGTGTTTTGACATGAGCCAGCACAACAGAGGGGCTGCCAGGGATGTGTGTGGTGTTGCAAAGGGATCTGGTGGATAAAGAACTTTCTGCCTGCCTCACTGAATATTAAAAATAATTTTATAGACTGATTTTACTTTAGGCTGAAGCTTCTCTGTTCCCCCTTTTCCTCAGACAGCATATTGGAATGTTCTAGTGATACACAGTGCTCTGTATATAATGGAATTGCTTGCTTGGATTAATGCTTAGAAAATCATCATGGAAATATTAATCAGTAGACAAAACCTTGATTTATCTTGCTGTTGTACATACAAGACCATTGGGTGTGGAATAGTCTTGTGGAGGGTCTGGTTACAGAGTTCTGTGCTCTTTTATTCTCTTTGCAGATACTGATTTTCCAGAGTTGCCAATGTTTTTTTTTGAATCACACTATCCCCATAGGGATGTATACAGACTTTTTTCAGATCATTCTCCTTTCAGTTTTTGTCATTTTGGGTTTTTTTTGCAAGCATTTCACCAAGCTGTACCATGAAGGTAAAGCCTCCCTCAGGAATGAAGGATCTTTGCACAGTGTTCCACTGAAGAGTTGGATTTATTCAAAATCAAATGCACTTGACAGGGATGAGAGTAAAAAACTGTAACTCTCAGTCTGTGCAAGGAGAAGCTTTTTATCATTTATTACAGATGGAAAACAAATTGCAGGAAGTGTTGATAAGAAACAAACTGCTGTTCTACAGATAATATTGAAGATGAGTGAAGAAATTTAGAACTCCAGGAAACAGGGTTTATGGAATTAAACAGTTACAGATTCTTGGTGATTTATAAACCTTTTAACAGTCATGCATAAAACTAGAGCCCAGAAGTAGTCACTTGGGGACCATGGCAATTATTTCTTTTCATAGCCCTGTTGTGTGGCAGCAGTGGATAGAAAGGGAATAAAATCCTCCATTATATTGCCACTGTGTATGGGATTCAGCCACAGTAATAATATGAGCAAAATGACAGGAAATGTATGAGGTGAGTAATTTTATTGAAAAGTGTATTTTGGCACTTAAAATGATCTCTTATTACAGATTCAACCAACTCTGGAGACAACATGTACACTTTAATGAACGCTGTGCCACCTGGGCCCAACAGACCTAATGTAAATATGAATGTACTTACATCTTTCTGGGAGTAGTGCAGCCTCTTGTTTATCCAAATACTGTGTTTCCATCATTATTGCTAAGCTTTCCGTTTTTGTGGGTGGCTCTTCAGTTATGGGTCTCTGGGACAAAAAGAAACAGTAGAACTTAAGTATACATAGATGCACTAAGTCATTATGCAGTAAATTGCAGATTGTTTGGCTGTAATGCTAGTGTGTTTTTAATGTGTGAAGAGCTAAACTTAAGGTTAATTACTGGAACTGGACAGAAACTGCTCAAGTTGTGAAGGGAATGGGGAGCTTTCCAACTTAGTATGGGTCAGGTGGGGTTTGAAAGATGTTAATTAATCACTGACAGATTTAGAGAGTTATAGAAGTTCCCTATAACTTCAGTGGGGGTCGGGCTGAGTTGCCACCAGCAGTCTGGAAAGTCATACAAAAAGCATTGAAGTAAATAATAAATTATTACTGTGTTGGACTCCAGCCTACAGAGATGACAGTCTCCAGAAATCATGAAAGTGACCAAAAACAATGCTGTTTTTCAGTCTTCATGAGAGACCTTCTCTTAATAGGTCTGAATGGAACTTGAGAGTCTCTTCTCATTCAGAGCTGAGGATTTTTCCTTACTTTTTTTATTCCTTCTCCTGAGGAATATTTTCTCTTTATTAGGTTGTGTGAAAAATACTTGTACAGTTTTTAATGCCTGCTCCTTTTGTAGTTTCCACTGGGGCCGGGCTCAGATGGACCCATGAGCGGACTGGGTGGAATGGACTCACACCATATGAATGGATCATTAGGTAATGGAAATAGGAAACATTGCCAGCCTGGTGAATTTCAGTGACTGCTGTTTTCTGTGACTAATTCTTGGAGTTCTGTATGAGGCAGTCTGTTAAAATGTATGGAAAAAGGTGTATGCACATCACTGAGAAGAAGGGAATGATTTGAAGAAGCTGTGGCAATAAAAGAAAAGTCATTGAAGCTCACTGAGCAGACTTGTTGTGAACAATGACAGTTCAGCACAGGCATCTGTCTCCTAAAGGGAATTACTGTCCCTGAAATTTTAGATTACTTTATATAAGGACACTCTTACAGCCTTTCTTTACCTATTACAATCCTAAAATGGATAGTTGGGTTAACTATTAATGATGCACTTTGCATTCAAATCTGTGTGAGAGGCAGCCACACCTTTTTCTGTTACTTTCTGCAGCCTGAGAATTATTTCTCCTTAGCCAAAATGAAAAAGTAAATTGCAACAGTTATGGGAGGATTTTACATGTACCTAGAACATAATTTATCCTTTTGTGCCATGACAAAATAAGTCCTGATAACATCTATGTATCTGACATTTTGAGAGAGAGAAATCATATTCCTTCTCAGCCCTGATTTGCCTGGCTGTACGAAGCAGCTGTTTCAGTCTTCCCCCACAGCTCCATTTCTGATTGTTGTGCTGTGATACTCTTCAAGTTTTGTACTCTACTCTTCCAGAATTTGTCTTTCCTGAAAATACATGTTTTTGCTGTTAAAAAAAGCATTTCTTCGTTCAGCCATCCTAAAATTAAATTTCCTTTATTCTTGGCTTTACCTGAGGTGAGAGCTACAGTGAAAAAAACCTGCAATTAGTTTTCAATAGTCTTGCATTCATTATATTTAATTTTATTTTGTTTCTGTTACTTTGCTCATCAGGATCATCTGGTTTTGTCTAAGAGATACTCAGTACATGTAATGCAGCAAAGGTTGATGTAGCCTCAGACTGATTGAGTGGATTATTCTGTACCAACTGTAAACTTTTACTGAGTTGGTTTAAAATGTTGATGTTGCCTATGTATTTTTTATGAAGGAAAAAAAAATTGGATTAGCTTCAGCTCAAAACTAACTGAGCAATTGTCTGTTTTAATTTCAGGCTCAGGAGACATGGACAGTATTTCCAAAGTGAGTAGCTAATCAAATATTTGGAATTTTGGAGTGTTTCACTAAACTCATTTCCTTCGTCTCCATTATGAATCTTTTTGTTATGCACCTTTATTATATCATACCTATATTGTATATAATTACCTCCAGTTCATAATCTGATTGATCGTGTTGTAGTCTTTGATACTTCTAAAATAAATGAAAACAGTTCTAATAATCAATTCTAGTCCAATATAAATTTGGGACAATCTCCTTAGGAAGTTGCAAGATTGAGTTTGTCAAGGTAGTGTTAATATCTTAATCCTCAGGATAAATTCCCAAAAACTAGATTAAGAAGTAGTTTTGGAAGAAGCACTGTTTTGGTATCACAACCATTAAATAGGTGGAAATGGATATGAGTTTAATCTGCAGGGGGTTTGCATCTACAAAAATAAGACTGGAATGCATCACTTCAGTAAAAATAAAACAACTATGGACGTGATTGTCATTAACTTAGGAATTAATGAGCTGATGTGGTACTGGTAAAGGGGCATAAATAAAGAGGACCCAGTGTTGTTAAGTTTTATAACATTTTCAGACTCTGCAGGAAGTAAAATAAAGACCCCATTGCCTCAGTTGTGCTGTGCTGGGCTGTGCAGTGGTGGGTTCAGTAAAACCCTCCTGTGAGATAACCAGCATACAGCATGTTTTTAATCAAAGTCTGTGTTTTTCCTTCGGTATTTTATTGCAAACTGCAGCATTTTTTAAGGGAAAAAAGCCAAAACATTTCCATTCCCATGGGATAATTTTTAAAGCCAGTATTCCACTGACAGCTATTCACTATGGGCTGGTACAGGTATCAGCAGCTCTGAAAACTTGGGTCCTAAACAACTTACCTGCACGTCTCATAGGATGTTGATCTGCAGGAATAACTCAAGGAAATCACATTTGATCTATGTGGCTTTTAAATAACTGAAAGAAAAATGCTGTTAATTTTGCCTATGAGACAGTTGCCCATAGAAAATAGATCCAGTCTTGGCAGAATCAGTAGAGCTCACAGAATTCATAGCTTTTTAGAGAAGATTTTGATTAAATTGGCTGAATGGCAGAACATAAAGTCTTTTATGAAGTAGATTGAGATGAGGGCAGTAAATGAACTGAAATTATGCATATTAAATAAACATTAATAATCCACATTTATTGCAACGCCCATAGAATTTGCACAGGCATCGGGGCACTCTTGCATTGGAAAATCCCAGTTGGAGCTATAATGCTGGACCCCACGTGGCCACAGAAGCAACCTGGGGGAGTCACTACAATGGGATTTTTTCAGGGATTTGGCCCTTCAGGGCTGGTGTGCTGCAGCAATGGCAGAATGTCAAAGTTTTGTTCTACACAGAGCAAGATAAAATAGGGGGAAATCCCCCAGGAATGAGCAAAAGTGCAGGAACATAATATAAAACAAATGTGACAAGGTGTTTACCAGAGGGAATGATGTGGTTGTGCAGCCTGACCTCCTGTGTAACACAGCAATGGGCTCCCCTGCAGTAACACCTGCTGAAGGTGCAGCCTGCTCTGAGCCCTGGGTCCCTGAATATCTGGTGTACTGCTTACCTGGAGAGCAAACTCGATTGGCTGATGTTAATAACCTCGTTAGCTTTTAGTGGTCTTTGGTGGACGTGTTGTCCAGTGGCCCTGAGGATCACAGTCTTGGAAGCAGTGAATTAGACTGAAGAAAGTAGAAGGGCTGAGGCAGGGCTTTTGACCCAACTCTCTGAGCTACATTTCTAGTAAAGAATTTCTGCTTGCATGTCATGTATGTAATCAGTTTGGTATTTGTATTTATATTCCATTATATTTTTCTGGGTTAAAAAAAAAAAAAAGCCAAGGAAAGCACTGTGATAGGATGTGAGGATTTCATTAGGAGGTCCATGGTTTCACTCCTCCCTTTCCCTGACTGCTCTCTTTCCATCGTGAGTCTTCCAAGCAGGGGATGTAACAGTGTTGGAAAGAGGATTGTCCACGGTGCAGGCATGGCAGGGTACTGCAAAGCAGCTTTGTAAGGGCACCTGACTAATGGTAGTGTGTACAGTAACCATGTGTGAGCTGTTGATGCAGAATAACTTCTGTGGCAATTACCTTGTTTCACCCATTCTCCGTCTGAAGTTGTAGAAGTTGGTGCACTCTTCTGTAAGAAAAAGAGTAGCAATTAATTTTTGGAAGGCTTTAGGTTGTTACTGTTTCAGTAAATTGTAATCATGCCGAGCAGAGGTCAGACACTCCGCGAAGGTCTGCAGACCAGATCCATCCTGTCTTAAAGTACATCTTCTGTCTGTCTTTAAATACATTCCCATAACTCACGTATGTCAGGGCTCACAGGCATGGCTGCATTCAGCCTCGTGATTTAATGTGGTGACAGAACTTCCTCATATCCCTGCTGCAGCCTTTTATAGCTTTTCTTGACTTCAGCAGAAGCAGATGCTGGCCATAACCTGAAAATGAGGCACAGGTAAATAATCCTTGCTTCAGGGAAGAGAACCTTACTTAACAGGCTAAAGTTAGTGACTGAATCATGCAGAACCCTGCTGGGGCTGATTTTTCATCCTTGAGAAGCCCAGTGCACTGCACAGTGCACCTGAGTGCACCAGGTATCGTGTGGAGCATGCCCTGGGCACACCTGGTGAGGCTGGGAAACGAACTGAAACCTTCAGCACTGAATCTGTATTTTGCAATCTTATTTAACAGAACTCTCCCAGTAATATGAGCATGAGCAACCAGCCTGGCACTCCCAGGGATGACAGCGAGATGGGTGGAAACTTCCTAAACCCTTTCCAGAGTGAGAGTGTAAGTATTTAATTTCCTGGTTTGTTGGGTTGCAAAGGTGAACGTGTATCTCTGGCCTTTTGTTTAGAAAAAGAAAATTTATACGTTTTGTAGTTTGATTGTTGTGCAGCACTGTGTCTTGTGTGCTTTTTAATACTTTCTGAAAGTACAGCATCGATTTGAATAAAAAATACTGTGCAAAAGAGAGCTGAAACTGGAAAAGGTGGGAGGCGTAGATTTACTGCAGAAACTCCTTCTGGGCTACAAGGTCGATGAAAAAGCAGGTTCTACACTGAAATATGTGATGAGAGCATCAGTAGATTCCATGTTGCAAAGTGCACTGTTACACCCATAAAAGGCAAAGGTTCCCACTAGTGTTCATTCTGGAGCAAATTATGCCTTTTTTTAAAAAAATGGATAATGCTCAAAGCAGCAAAATGTGGTGTAAACTTTTCACAGAGCAAGACTGTGGTATTGTCATACTCATGTGCCGGAAGCTGCGTTTCCAAATGCACATCTAGGTCCACACACAGGAGTGTAACCTCATTACCTAAGACAGTGGTGACCTGCAGCTCAGTAAACAGCTTCTGTTAGATCACAGCATCGTTGAGTTCCATGGAAAATTTCATGGGAATCCGATTTTGAGGGGCCTGGGGAGGTTTTCTTTTTTAGCTAGTGAAGAGTTTCTGCCAGTTAGCTGTTGGTGGGCACACATTCAGGTTGTGTGGAGTGTTGAAGAAAACTGTCACACACAACCTAAAAAGAGCAATGTTTAATATCTGCCAAAATGGCAGTAAGCACAGAGCCTCCATGAAATGTGGTCTCTGTTCCTGGCAGCCCCTGGCTCCCAGTCTGGCACACTCTGCTGTGCTGAGGGCAGGCAGGGTCGCAGGGCCATGGGAACAAGAGGACATCAGTGGTACTCTGGGGAAAATCACTGTTCTCAGACACTTACTGGGTCCTGGGTGGTGTTGTGCTGCCAGGAAGAGCCAGGGACTCAGATTTCTAAAGGTTTCATTGGGATGTGTGCCTGCAAGGAGGAGTGACACATGCCAGGGGTGTCCCCGTCTGCTCCCAGGCACTGCTGTCTCTGACATGAGTTGCGCTCTCGTCCTGGGGAGCTGCTTTGCTTTCTGATCCATATTTTGCCACTTGGCTGCTCAGGAAAGGTGTTATCATGGAGTCCTTTCTGAGGCAGATCTGCTGTTCAGTTCAACAGGAATTTTGGTTAGGGGTGGGTAACAATGCAGGGATTAATTACAAGTTAAAAATCCTTGAGACCATGGTTGGATTCCTTTCCCAAAATGATTCCCCAGATACCCTTGGCTCAGATACAGGAAATTACTTCAGCAGGTGCTTTGCTTTAAGCCTTGGTAGTCAGACCTGTGTAGTTTACATGGTGGGGAAGACCCATCTAAAATACTTTTTCTAGATGTTTAAACATACAGAAGTGGCCAGCTTGGAGCTTAAGACATGGCAGGATATTTAGGGCACATGTGGTTTTGCACAGGCAAATTTATCTTTCCTTTTTCTTCTGTCAGTTTTCAAAATGCTGATTTTCTTGCATTTGAATGTTTTCCTCCACTTAGAGGATTTTAGGCCAAAGTAAGTGTTTCTGCAGTCCTCAGTTTTCAATTTAAAAACTAATTAGGTGCATAGATGTGCATTTCTTCTAGGCACTGTGGTGTCCCATTGATTACTGTAATGAAGCACTGCTGACCTGAGGATAGCTGTAGCTTGGGTAAAGGTTGCAGTTCAGTTTGTGTCACTACAACAATGTGATGTGGTGATTGAATTTTTGGTCCACATAAGGGAGAATGACCACTGGTCCCTGATTCAGCTTGCCCCCTAAAATTGCTAACACAAAATAATGCAGACCAAAAGCCTAATTTATTCACAGTCATACATATCGTTGCTCCTTTCTTCCTGTAAGGTAATCCAAAACTCTCCAAATTTTTCCTGTGGGTCAGCTACCCATGAATGCAGCCTGTCTGCCTCAGACTGCACCTGCCCAGGTGAATTCCCCAGTAGCCAGCACTGGGCAGGAAGGGGTGTGGAAAGCCTCAGTGAGGTATTGGTTCATCAGGGCACCCAGGTAACACCAGAACAGCCCTCAGGGGCGGTGTCTTTGTCCGCAGTAACTGTATTTTTGCCTGAGAGAAGCACAGCAGAAGTTCTGGGGACACCAGCTGAACTACAGCCCCACAGCGGCTGCAGCACAAAGTCAGGAGGGAGCTCAAGGAGCTCTGAGCCCATTGCTGCAGTCCAGCGTGGGTGGGCTCCCTGGGGTGGGGGGTCAGTGTATGTTAAAATGTGGATTGCTCTTTTCCAGTACTCCCCTAGCATGACAATGAGTGTGTGAGCCGTTCTCAAGTGTCGCCATGAAGACCACAGTGAGTTGGCCCTCTCCAGAGAGCTACTGCAGAAGAAAATTATTCGTCCCAGTGTACAGTTTAACTAAAGGATCTCAGACACAATCAGACCCACCTGTTTTTTTTTTCCTACCATCTCCCCGGTTTTGTCAAGAAAGTGGGTCCCAAACATGCTTGAGACAACTGTAAAAGAGTGGCATGAGAGAAGTGCCCGAGGTGGAGCTGCAAGCGCCTGTCTGTGTGTGTACATGTGTGGGTCGGCGTGGGGTGTGTGTGTGTGACACAGAACACACACACACACACTGACCCCAGGACACTGTAAAATACTATCACATCACATCTTATGTAGAACTCAGAAGTAGGGACTTTTATTCCATTTCTTTTTTTTTTTTCACGTTTACATTTTAATTATNAGTTATTTTTTAAGTTGAACTCAAAGGATAAATTCTTTTGATTTTGTTAGTGTCTGCCATTATGGATAGGAATAAAATTGCTTATACGAGCTTTCATTAACTTGTGTTTGATACCAGCTACCCTGTGAATCACAAATTGTACTGTCTCAAGAAATAGAAGAAAGCTCATCTTAATTTTTTGGAGAAATTTAATAACTTCCACCTAGTTTGGGGATTTTTTTTGATACTTTGCCTTTAAGAGAAAAAAAAAAGCACTGAAGGTTATTTTTCTTCTTTAATTGAAGCCTAATATCTGCAATATCTATTTTAAATGGAAGCCTGAATTTGATACAAGCTTCTCAGTTTATATAGAGTACTATAAGGTTACTGTAAGTGAGCTCCAATTGCTATAGAATCTAGCAATAAAGTGTCAGGGCTTCTCCTGCCCTTGGAATTGAGTTTTCTATTTAGCATGGTCTTCTGTAGGGGTGGTAGTTAGTGGAAATACAGTAGAGTCCTTATCACCAAAACATTTTCTAACAACTTAAAATTATGTTTCCCATTTTCAGTGATTCTCAAACAAATATGAGCAATCTGTGTTCCTAATTATAAACAATATTTCCCAAGCCCATTTAGAAAATCAGGTCACCCTGATGCTTGGGTATGTGTTTTCTGCCATATCTGCCAGAATTAATTCCCACAAAACTTTCCACTCAGCAGCCTTTTTTTTCCTTCTTTTTTGAGCCAAAATGCCGCAGTAAACTTCTTATGACTACTAGCCTTGTGAGGGTGTTACCTTTTGCCATGAACAGCAGAGGAACAAAGGTCTGGGCCCTTTTATAAAGAGGACACACAGCTAGGTATGAAAGCTGGGGGCAAAATGCAGAAAAAGGCCTCAAGGAAACACTTCTGGAAACATCCCCATTTCTCTTCAGGCAGAGCTCTGAAACCAAGATTATGGTACATTTACTTAGTTTCTGATGATTTTCAGCTCCCCCAAGAAAACAAAGATTTTCAGTTTATAGTGATACAAAGGCTGATGAGCAGCAATGAAGACAGAAAGTGGCTCAGCAGAAATTCATGCCACAGACAAACAGCAAATTCCTCTCCTTGGACTTAAATCCAGAAGAGCCACTTGCAGAGGAGGAGCAGTTTTGGGATGTGGTATGTCCATGTGCAAGGGGATTTTCTTTCATGAACTTGTGATAAAGGAACATATGTGATGGGCTTGTGATAGTAGCTGAACGTCATGGGACGTGTAAGGAATACTACAATCTCATAACTAATTTTTATTTCCATTTATTATATGTGTGTAATATATGGAAATAAAAAGACTCAACACTTTACTCTCCTGTTAGGGCTATTCAAAGATGAACGTCTCAGAGGATCAAAATTATCTTGAAATATCAAAGATATTGGTAGCATTACTTTTTAGTAAGAACTACTTGATTAGATGTAAAGATGACCTAGATAGTCATTATATGGTTTCGTAGATTGTATTCTTATTGATTATGAAGTTCATTTGCTTCTCTTTTGAAAACGCTTGGTTGCTGTCTCCAAAGATGCTGGAAAACCCTGCTATTGGCTTGAGTCAGAAACACAAAATCAGGTGTAATTTCCTCAGACCCTTTGCCGTTGTCACTAACACCACTGGTGTGTCCGCAGTACGCCCAGAGCCCAGGTGTCCTTGCAGCCTGTGTTTGCCACCTGTTTATCTGTGGTAGCCTTCCAGGGACCCAAGGACTCTTTCTGGCCCCCTTTCAGTTGGATGGTGTCACTGCTGATGGACTAAGGTGGATGGGAACAGTGCATCAAGTGCCAAAGCCCATTCCCCTGGTCAGTGAGCTGCTGGGCACCTTGGGACGATGGACATCTGACCATTAAACCTGTGCATGGAATTGCTGACACAGGTTGGATTATTGGTCATTATCAAAACATGTTATTCTCATTTTTAGACAAGAGTGTAACATCCTTTCGGGCGTGTACTTTAGTCCCTGTCCTGCATTTCTCACACCCACGTAGCCCTGCAGGCAGCAGCTGATGCCACTAATGCTCTGTCCAAGGCTTTACCCAGCTTCAGCCAGGCTCCTGGAGAGGCCAGCTTCTGCAGCTGAACCACTAGAAAATAATCTGAAGTGCTAATTACACAACTTTTACATCTTTGGAATATTTTTTTCTTAACATGCACAGGGCTTTTTGCTTGCTCATTTTTCCTTATTTAGCTTACAAATCATTGTAGGATTTTCATGGTATCTGGAGTATCAGTATGGGAAGAAAGACTATTCCCAAGCACTCGGTTTTTGCTCCCACTTTCATTTCTTATGCTCCAGATACCAGGAGCAATGTGACTGCTGTTTGGTTCTGTCCTTATGCAACAGCATTGTTGATAATGTCAGAACTTGTCCAGCTCTGGTTGGAACTTCATTTTAAGTAGTGCAGGGTAGATCTTCTCACACTGGGTTTTTAGACAGATCTTTCTCTTTGGTATGGAAGTAAATAAATGGTGATTCTGCAAATGGGTCTTTCAGGCAAAGCTGAAGTAAGCCTTTTTTAAAAACAGATGTGATTAAATCTTAGAGCAGCACCAATGCAGAGTAAGGGATCTCTTCTGCTGTGAGAACTCTTGCAAATATTCTGGCTTTGTAGCAATCAGCTGAAACTAGATTCACTTGTGAACTTCGCAGTGAAACCAGGGTCTTAGCTGCTGCTTAAACCAATGGAAAGAATTGTTCAGATCCAGATTTATCTCCACATCACCCAGATTTTATTGCCATGTCTAAGTCTTGTGTAGGCAAGAACAGGGTTTGGGGCAGGGAAGAAGCTGTCTGAATCACAGGTAAAGCATGTGGCCTGGCGTGCATTAAAAATACCTGGATATTTGCATGTAGGGATTGAGGGATTTTCTTAATTACTTGAGAATGAAGAAAAACTGCAGTTGCACTCCGTCCCCCCAAAAATTCTCATTTTTATTTGGAGGCCCTCTGGTTGCAGAGCCCTGGCCACCCAACATGTCACATGTTCAGAGACAGTAACAACTTCCAGGCTTTCAGCCTGTTCCCCATAATGCAGGATTAAATGCTCCACATCCCAGGACATCCAGCTGTTCCTTTCCCTTTAAACAGGCATACTCAATGAGAAATATATAGGCTAATCATTTCTTTTAAATAATTCCACTTGGGAAGAAGTGAATAGAATTTTGCTTCTTTAAGGATGCATCAAAGGACAGCTTCTTGAACTGCCTAAAAGCAGTTGAATTTTCCTCTCTTCTGTGGCTAGCAAATGCAATACTGCATGTGCAAATGATTCAGAATTAGTTTTAATGAGGGACCAGCTGTTACAATATTTAGTGTTGATCACTTTATTCAGAATGACTTTTCAGCTGATACGTGTTGCACAGGTTTCTATTTCTGTGTCAGTTACTTATTAAGTGTTTTCCCCTGTTCCTAGTCAGCTCTGAACCATTGTTGCTGTTGTTATGGTGGCTAAGTATGGACTGGATTCTTCAGTATTTGACCCTACACATTTGCATTTCAAGAATGTAAAATATACCTTAATGATGTTAAAAGTACAGGTAAATTTATTTTTCTTTAATTCACTGTAAGTGGTGATATAACTGTGAGTGCTGTCGCAGACACACCTGGGTTTGCCTGGGCCTTAAGGATGGGAATCCTGACAAAATACATCTTTCAGATAAACACCTAAAAACTATTTCAACACTGATATCTGACACTGGGCATCCAGTTCATGATTTAGTGATCCAAAACAACTGTGAAAATTCAGAAATAAATGAGTTAAGTTTAAATTTTACTGAATGCAGCTCTCTCTACTTTCCATATATTGGCACAGTTCTATAAACTGCTGCTCATGCCAGTTCTGCTCAAACTTTGATGAAACCACTCACATTTGATCATTTTTTGGGTAGGATTTCACCCTAGTCTGGGTCAAATATATAAATTACCTGTGGTGTAACGTTTTTTGGCAGATGTAGAAACTGAGTACACAGAGCAAAATGCAGAGGGTCTGTTGAAATTACCAAAACGATGTTTCTACCTGAAAAATGAGAAAAGAGAATTTAAAATACTACTTAGAGTGCACTCCTGCATAGTGTCTACATATTGGAAACAAATTACATTATTGAAAAAAATGTAAATGGATCAACTACTCAGCACATGAAAACTCTGATCCTGCCAATAGCTTTACCTTAGTTTGAAATAGAGCCTGCACACAGTTATGTTTAAACAGATCTAAGAAGACAAGTAGTAGCCTTCAGAAAATTGAAAAAGTAGGACTGTAATAATCTAAACCATGCTTGAACATGGACAGTGTAGAGCTCAAATTAAGTCTTTCCTAAGCAGACATTATTTTACAGATCTTACAGTGCAGGAGCATGTTTATACATCATTAGTACTGACATGGAGCAGATTTGGCTTTCTTCTGTTTCTTACTTTATTAGAGCTTTGTTCACTATTACATGAACTATTTCTGTGAATTTGTTCTTCCATCTTGTTTTCAGTTGTGCAGCCATAGTTTCCCTCAACACAGCCAACAGCTTTACAGTTGTAGTCCAAACTTCTGTTTGGTCGCTGTTCTTCATTTAAGCTTAAAATGTGTAAGAAAGCCTCTCATGTAATGGGAAAAGTTGCCATAAAAATGTATAAAGGATTTCTTGGGTACATGTTTTCAAATTTAATAAATGCAGTTTTCGGTTATAATTTGAAATGGTCACTTTCTAGCCACTGTTTCAGTTTTGTGCACAAAAGAAACAGAGAGAAAAAGAAAGTCACCTCTTTTTTTCTTTATTTGAATTCAGCATTGTAAATATTTGCTGAAAGACATGGTTTTGGGGAAATCAGATCAAAAAGAGATTTGCTGCCTAGTTGCTATATATAATACAGCTGGACTTCATGTTGAAAGCTCCTTCCACATCCCCAGAAGTGTACTGCTTGACATCTGACTTGTGTGACCTTGTACAAAGCCTAATTCACAAATAGCAGTTTAGTTTGCCTGTGCAGTGTTTTCAGTGTGTCTCGTGGATGATTCAGGTTCTGTGGTCCCACAGGAGTGACCGAGTGGTCGAGCAGGCTTGTTCCCAGGGTCAGGTGGCTCAGGACTGGGTAATTATCCACCAGAAACAAGGTGTTCGTTCGCTACCTCGCTGTTCTCTTGAGAACTTGCACAACTCTTCTTGCCCTTAGGTTCTGGGGATCCTTTTAAGATTTTACAATGCTGAGACGAGAGGCTGGATTTTGCTAAGAGAAAATTCTGGCAGTTTTAGCATCAGTTTTCATAGGGAACAGCACAAAACATGGGGATTTTGAAAGGTGATGTGTTCTCAATACCCTGGGTGAACTATCTAGGAGTTTGGGCTATTACAGAGATACTGAAATCATCATTAATTGCTTTTGATGGGAAAAAATATTGCTGTGGAACAACTGCTCTGATTCTTGAGGAGTCAAATTGTCAGCTGGATGAACTGGACATTTTAGGCTTTATTTCTGTTGTTTTAATCTTCATGTTTTACCCTCCCTCACTCACACTTCCCCATTAAATGTACTGTGCCAGATCTTTGCACAAAAATAAGAGCATTTTGCCCAATAAACATGCAGGAAGCTGTTCACATCCATAACTAGAGCCCTGCTGTAGAGAGTTTATTTCACTAGAGAGAAATTAAACATAATGCCAGATAAGGAGTGGCAGTGCAGCATCCTGAGAGCTCTCACTGCTCCTGACCAGGAAAGTTAGCATCCCACATACTTGCAAATTAGACAAGGTGGTTCCTAACAATGATAGAAAATAGCTTGAAAGAAGAGGTGATTCTTGTCATGCAGATTGGAGGAAAATAAAATCCCAAATACAAGATGTATTTAATGGAGGTAGAAATGTACTAAAGCTCTCTGTAACAGAAGCACAGAGCACATCCAGTGGTTTAGTGGGAAAGCAAAGTGGTGTTACTGAGTTGTTGTCAATAAACATAACATCCAAAAGCAGGTATAAGCTATTTTCATTTTCATTTTTCTAGTCTCTTTTATTTTTTCTGATTATGTTGTAGTTTTTATTTGATTTGCATTTACATTAATGGGTAAGGAAGTGAACACAAGTTCCAAAAGTAAGGCTAGAATGAATTAGGGACGGATTTAGAGACATGGAAGAGTGGTGTGAGTAAACCTGGAGTTTTCTCCAGCTCACATTGTGTGATTCACAAATGGGAATTTTTATATTGCTATTTTTCCAGGAAAAAAAGCACCCATACAATAAATTTTGGCTCTGACATGGCTGTTTGAGAAGTGTGAATCCAATTGCTGTGTGTGCTTGGAGACCAGTTTTGAGGGATTTGTTTGGGTTTTGTTTTGTTGTTGGTTTTTTTTTCTAAGTATCCCCTTGGAGTGCATCTATTTTGTGCATGTTTGGCTAAAACCACAAAAACAAACCACTTTTTTTTTTTATGGATTGCTGTACATGCATCTGGTTCTGGCGGGAAGAGGAGGAAGATTTGATAGCTGGTGGTTTAGCATATTTATGTGAATTACAGCATTGGTAAACTACTGTCAGCTCTGTTCACATTGCACAAGATACTCTGTGTTGTCTACTGCTGGTGTTATAACCTCGGTGATCCATGCATATCCTGTAAATTCTTGTAGGTTTTGTGTAAGAAATCTTGTCACCACTGCTTACTACTGTAAATTCTTGTTTTGAAGCAAGAGGTGGCATTTGACTGTACAGCCATGTGTATTATATACTGCAGCAGTCTTTGTTCTGTCCTCTGAACTCGCTGTCCACATTGAGTTGAAGCTCTGTTAAGCACGCTTAGTGGTTTCAGAATTTATTTCAAACAGCAGACCTATAAGCCATTTACAGGAATATTAAATGTAATGTAAGAGAATTCAACCCAGTTCATATCCTTTTCTGAGAGCTTGGGGTTGGATTTGAGCAGGCAGGTGCAGGTTTTGTGGCGTCCCAGGTGCCTGTGCCTGCACACCTGAGAGGGGTCACACCTGCACAGGTGTCCCCCCAGGCACAGCAGCTGGGCAGGCTGCTGCCTTACAAAGATGCGTGAGCTGGTGTCTCTTTCATTCCCCCAAAACTGCACCAGTGCCAAGACAGAAGCCCATCCCAAAGGGCATAGGGGAGGCACAGCACTGCCTCTGCATTGTGTCCTCATGCCCACGCACCACAGGCTTTACCTGAGGTGGTGTTTTAAGGAGATTTGAACTCTGTCTGTGTGCCGAGAGAGAAGAATATCCTGAATTCTGGGACTCTGGATTCTTTCTTACAGTATTTTATGATATACAACAAAGACCTGAAAATGTCTGTGTGTTCTTTGCTGGTTTCTGACATCAGAAGTTCAAGTCCTACCTACTCTGTAAAGGCAATGATGGGAAAAGTGAAGAAGCTCGGAAAGTTGAAGGGGATTCTTACTTGGATTATTTTAAATTCTGTGTTTCTATTGACAGTTTAATTAAATGACTAGGCTAATCTTTAGAATCAAGGCAGTCTTAATGACTTTGCACCTTCATCCTTTCATGTAAGACTTTGAGAACTTGCAATAAGTGCTCCTCATGCTTACAGTCCGATTTGTAGATAAATTCCCTGTATTTCTAAGATCAAAAAATATTTCTACAGTTACTTCAGCCCTTTACAGAGAACAAGAGGGCAATCCCAGTCCCATAATCACAAGTATTTGTAGGTGTATTTTAGACAAAGAATGACTTTCAACAACATAAATGAAGCTAATGTTCAATGTTCCAGTCTCTGGAAGTAAAGGAAACCTCAGTAATTTTGCAAACCAGCAAGAATGAAACTTGTCTATATAAATATTAATGTAGAAAGTGCATGCAAAACTTGATACTGCCTCTGACCTTAATTGTTACTATTGATACTATTGGGGATCTCACAAATGTGTGTTTCAGAACGCTGTATTTCTCCTCAGTGTGTGCTTCATCCTCATTACCGACAGCTCCTGCAGAGAGCCAGTCCATGCCGTAACCGAGGCGTGGGGATGCAGAACTCCCACACACCATGAGTACGTGGACATGTGTGCGTGTTGTGTTAGGATGAGCAACCACCCTGGCTGCAGACCCCTGCAGACCTTGTGTTTAACTCTCCAGGGCAGCCTCTGGGGTGTCCTGGCAGGGCTGCAGTCCCTGTGCACGAGAGCTGCCTGGCAGCACTCCCATCCCAGGCGGCCCCGGGTCTTGCTTTGGGGGATCGTCATGAACTCAAGCCTCACTGTTTAATGTGTGACAAGCTCCTTGCCAGACCGTGAGCTGCAAAGGCTCGGATGGTGTGGGTCACTGACCCAAAGCGTGTCCGGCTTGGAGCCTCAGACAGGGCTGTGACAGACTGGATTGTCATGGTGATACTGTGCCACCACATCAGACTTGTTTCCGCTCCATGCTGTGGCCTGATTCATCCTGCCCTAATTTCAGCTGGCTAAAAATTACCAGCCTGGGTCTCTCGTGTAAGGCAGAGGAGGGACCCGAGCGGAGATGCCTCTGGAAGATTGCAGTATGGCATCAGTTGCCCTCACCACTGATGAACGGCCGGAATTAGATGGGATGAATCCAAGTGTTTACAGTTGGCTTCTCACACCTCTACAAAAAAGTGTATTTATTTGAGCTTGGAATGGGCAAGAATAATGTAGCTCCTTTGAACCTGAATCCGAGTGACTTACAGATGATTTTCTGAGTTCAATCTCAAACATGAGATTTCTGCCCTGTAGTGCTCTTTTCTTTATTTTTACTTCCATTTTAATGAACAGCTGTAGCTTGAACTTGCAACTTGTTGGAACATTTCTAGAGGGATTACCTGTGCCTAGGAATCCTCACCTTTATTTGTTAAGTGGGCTTCCTCGTTACCTGCACTGATTTTCATTGGAAGCAATGCATGAAGAAACCATTGCATAGATCAATCAACACCAGCAACAGCATATGCAGCTTTTAAATTCAGCTGTGAGCTTGTAACTGAAGTGTTACTGTTCATACTTTCCAAGCGTGGCTAAAGATTCCTTTCCTGAGAGCTTTAAGGAATAAATCTAGGAGGTCTTGATTGAGGATTTTGAGAATACATGTCGTAATGGCAGTTTATGATAGGTTTTTTGGGGGGAAACTTGTGATAAATGTGTTGGGATTTGATGTGCTGGTTTGGAGATGAGGAAAATATCCCAAGTCAGATAGAGCAGATCTCGCAGGCAGCATTACTATGGGTTAGCAGAGCCTGCTTCCAGCAGGTTCCTCCTCTAGTTCCCCTTGATACCTTCCTCCTTTACCTGCCAGTACGAAATCCTGACAGCAATCGTGCCAGTTCTTGTTGCAAGCTGAGGAACAGCTCTAGAGTAAAAACTCAAATGTTGTAGCTGCACCTTTCACCTTCATCAAGTGTCCACGTTCTCAGAGCTGGGCTGGGAAAGCAGTCACCTCCACAGTTGCCCTGTAACTTCTTCACACAAAAGTGGGTGTCACTTTTTATGAGTTTAACAGTAGCAGTATTGATCCATTCACTTTATTTCCTAAGTTGTGAGTCATTCGCTGTTGGAAATGATACAGATCTTGAGTATCTATGAATAGAAAAAATGAGATTTGTTTCTTATGATGAGCTGGTACAATTCCTGCTCTGCTGTTCAGTATTTTTGAGTGCTGAAGTCAACCAAAATGCTACCTTCATGGATTATCTCAGCCTCAGCTCTGCATGAAAATGGGTATGAATTTCCAGTTGCTGTTCCTGGTTTCTCTGTGAATTCTGAGCCAAAGGTAAAGCATTGGGAAAGATTCTTGTGGCAGCCACTCACTGACAGCTTTTCAGATGCATAAAAGCCATTCTGTCTGTCTGTAATCTGACAGTGTTCCAGTTCTCTCACTGGGACACCGTGGTGTTGTCAGCCGGTGCAGGAAAGGTGGATGAGCTCACCACCCGGGAAGAGTAGAAATGTAGCAAGTAATGAGCTGTGTTCTCCAACAGTCCTTTATTTGTAGAGCTTCACTTTCAATTAACATTTGTACCTTCAGTTATTATTGTACCATTCACTATCTTGAGGTGGTATGAGCAGAAATTTATGAATATATGTAATTTACCAGAAATACAGGCTTGTATTGTGCCTTTGTAATTCTCTTCAGCTTCAGTATATATACGCTACGAGCAGACGATCTTCCTCCCTCTTTTGAGGTGTTCTTTACTACAACAGTAGCTGATGGCTTCATTAATATTGGCTCTTTCAGTCTTCTGGGGCTACATTTCTGGTTTTCTGAGTGAAAATGCCATAGTGCCCTCAGCAGACATAAGCACAATGACATAACACTGCAGTGCATGCTGTCTCTTAGCTTCTCTCTACATGTGCTTGCATGTTGGAAAATCTGAAGAGCTTCTGTATAAATTGCTACATTATTTACCCAATACAAGTGGTTTTCTGCATCCCTTTTTTGCTCAAAACTCCCATTAACTCACAAGTTAGTGATGGCTCAAAGGGGGGTTTTGGAAGCACAAAGGATGCAGGGAGCAACTCTTCAGTAGTTTACAGGCTGCTATAAATGTCTTTTCAGCAACGAAATGTAGCATTTTAGCAGTAATTTCCTAGTGAAAACACTGAGCGTGCTTATCACTTAAGATTTTAAGAAAAAAGTGTCAGACTGTGTAATTGTATCTCATATAATTTTGACACTTAACCAGTTTTATCTATGTGTTCATGCTATACCAACCAACACAGACCTGAAAGGTGACAGCCATGTTTTTGTTACACAAGAAGTCACAGTTTTCCAAAGGTTCTGTTTTGATTTTTTGTTTCTTTACCACATTTTCACTGCAGAGGTATTTTTCTACATAGTTACCTGAGGCTTCCTTCCACCAACCAAAAGAGTCTGTAGCCCTCTGCACTGTGAAAGGCAAAGCCCTGTGGAGAGACACGGGCTTCGCACTTGCCCAGCAAATTAGCAGAAATTTCACCCAAGCCATAAAAGCCTCTTATGTTAATCTCTGTTTATGTAATTAAAGCAATTAGGGATAGGAGCTTCAGGAATAATGAGGTCTCTCTATCCTCCATTTACTCTCTCTGTGCTTCATAGGGATTTAAGGGTTCTTTTTTCAAGGCTCAGCTGTGTCTCTTCAAACCAGTGCAGTCTAAGCATCGTGTGAGATGCAGTTTATGGAGGTAGCATTGGAGCGTGAAAGATTTACTTCTGGTAGCAAGGAAAAACGTGTGTCCCTGTGGACATGGACACTTGCAAACAAGTCTGATACCGAGAATTAAAACAATTACATTCAAGATGGTACCAGTACATCAGACTCTGTTCTACAGTGGGGTTTTTAGCTTTTGTCATTTGTATTTTATTTTGTGAAAAAAGGAGTTGGGGGGATCTCAGATCACATGGGGAATATTAGAAGTATATCACTCAACAATCATTTTATAAAGTCTAACTTCAAAATGCACTATGATTTATTACAAAAGTATATTTTCTTCTGTTTGCCGACATGGTGGTTCCATTTTGTGATAAGTTAAACTCAGCAGTTAATTTGTTGCACTGCCTGGCTGCATGAATTCATCCAGTGTACATACGTACCTGTGCAGCATTACTTTCGGGGTTTGTATTTGAATTTGCAGTATTGATTATTATTTTTGTATTTTACTTTGCCTCTGTTATTGGAATTGTAGTAACATAATTTATACATATGATTTTACAACTGTTTTGCAACTGAAAAGTCTCCTTTAAATTGTAAAGTTTTATTGATGGATACTCATTAAAATGGTATAAGAATTATATTAACAATTGTTTTGTGTTTTGATGCTCTCTGTACATAAATATATGTCTATTTATCTGTTTAATGGTGCTTGTGTCTTGCAATTTTGGATACATTTTAGAATAAAGTTTCATTTTACAAGAAGTAGTTGTATTTTCACAAGCTGTGTCCCAAAAAAACCCCACAACCAAACACCTTTTTTCCATAAGTAAGTAGAGTTATGAAAGAAGCATACATAAAACGTTTATAATTTCAGGCAGCAATACATTTGTTTCTAGAACGTGGAAGTAAGCTGTCTACAGAAAAGCACAACTCTATACTGCAGCTCATTTACTGCAGTGGCTGACATCTGTATTGAAAATGTTCCCAAAACGATGCATTTTGGAACACTTCTTGCTAGCTCTAATGGCTTTACTTTACAGAAGGTTTATCCACATCTAAGACTGAGCTCATCTTTTATTAACTGGAAAAGATGCACAAAGGTGCTCCCACAAAGGCTGCCTCAGGTCCAGCTGCCTTGGTGGTGATGACACAGGTGCTGCTGTAGCTGTGCCACAGAAAGTACTTTTCAAGTGGGAAACCATTGAAAAGCACAGATCTCCTCTCTGAACTGGGGCCAGCAGCTTAATTTCTCCTTTTCAGCAGTGAAAGGAGAACAGAACTCACTTGGCAGGTATTACCTGAGCACCGAAAGCTGTAAAACACTCTGTTAGTCCAGTGGAGACTGTGTAAGAAACTGCAGGAGTCAGCTGCTTCCTTTGCAGTCCATTAGGCTGCTTTAGCCTCTGTCTCCTGTAGCTGGAGGGCAGAAGAAATGCAGCTTGTGAGAGCAGAGAACCGTCTGGGAAAGCTCCTTGCAGGGTGTGTTCCCTGGCCTCGCTGCCCAGGTGAGTGCGCAGTGCCCAGAGGGGTGGAAGCCGTGGGACTGCTCATGTGGATCCCTGTTGCCCAGAGGTCACACCCCAAATGCCATCCTTCCCTGAAGGCCCAGAGCTGTGCACAGCTCAGAGGTGATTCTCGAACACCACCTTTCCTTGCTGCTTGCTTCTCTTTCCCCTCACCCCAAGCACGTGCTGCCCCCCACACTGCGCGTTTTTCAGGTGAGCAGGTTTCGATTTTACTTCACCCCCCCTGTGATTCCAGCAGCTTTGTAGCTCCTCATCTCACAGCAAACAAGATCTGTAACAGGCCAGGCACCTGCTCACTGGGACTGTTTAACAGGGGTGCAGAAAGCTACTCATGGAAGAACAACAAACAGCATTATCTTAGAGAATGCCTGAGCGTGACATGGTAAACCTGAAAACAAATTTAAAAATTACTGCCCTAGGCAGGCAAAACGTAAGTTAAGGGTTTTTTTTAAAATAAGAAGATGTTCAGTTCTGTCTACAGACTCTTTCTTCTAGCATCTAGGATCCACAGTGTGAGAAACTGACAATTCGAGTTTTTCTCATCTGGACTGAGCAGTTAAGGAAGGAGAAAACACGGGGTGCACACCTTTTACAGACCCTGTTCAGGGTGTCTCACTTCCATGACAGTTTGTTTTTTCCCTTCACAGAAGCCAAAGAAGGAGAGAGATACCAGTTTTTGGTTTTTTTTTTTTCTGAAGCAACAGAATGAAAATAAATGTAGGGAATAGCACAACATGCTGATTTTCAGAGCCAGGATCTTCTGAAATGTAACAAGTGAGATGATACAGCCATGGTGTTGCTTGATAAAAAGAATATGTGCATAGAAACAGAGATAGTAACAGACCTTGTGGGAAGAGAATCCCTACTGCACTGAGAAATTCTGTCTTGGTTAAAATTCAAATTTTGCTGGCTGTTATAGGTTAAAGCTGGATCTTTAACAATGTTTAAATGAACAAGCTCATTTCACGATACAAACTCATGGATGTACGTTTCTGAGAAACATGGGAAGCCCTCTTTGGAATAGTAACTATCAAGAGGAAGGTTTGTAAGGAAGAGCTACAGAAAACAGTCTTGCTGCGGTATTGAAACCTCACCAGCAGCAGCACTGAGCATCCCCAAACTGGCTGAGCCCTCAGTAGCAATAACACTGTATCCCTGGCAATAGTAAAACTTTGACCCTCCTGTCAGTTCAGAAGCAATTGCTGTGCTGTTCCTCAGCAGTGCTTGTATTTTCACAGTATGCAAGAGCAGCAATGTCCTTACCAGCCGTGTGAGAAGGAGGAGGTAACATCAGGAGTTCTCTGTGAGCTCTCGAGCTGTTGGATCCTGCAGGAATACGTGACCAGGGCCGGGGCCACAGAGGTGGGAATCTCAACATCCGTGCTGGAAGTGCCAGTGGTTCCTCTGGAGATGGGAATGTGTCTGCCCTGGGCACATCTGCTGGGCTGTCTGGTTGGTGACAACATGAGAGGGCAAGACTCCAAAAGACAAATAAAAATGAGAATATGAGCCAGATTTGAGGTATTTCAGTGACAGTGGATACACCAAACCTAGCAGAGGCTGGTGCCAGGCTGTGAGGTGACCTCGGGAGTCGTGGGGCAGGAGTGGAGGGAACAACCAGTCCATGGTGCCCTGAACAGCAGCACCCCTTTCACTGGAGCTGTCAGCTGGAGAGCTGGAGGCTGTGGAGAGACCTTAGAGCACCCTCCAGTACATAAAGGGTCTGAAGAGAGCTGGAGAGGGACTTTGTACCAGGGTATGCAGAGGCAGAACAAGGGGGAATGACTTCCATCTGAGGTGAAGATGGGATTTGGGGAAGGAATTGTTCCCTGGCAGGGTGGGCAGGCCCTGGCACAGGGTGCCCAGAGCAGCTGTGGCTGCCCCTGGATCCCTGGCAGTGTCCAAGGCCAGGCTGGACAGTGGGGTTGGGACAGTGGGAGGTGTCCCTGCCATGGCAGGGGTGGAGCAGGACGGGCTGTAAGGTCCCTTCCAACCCA
>VZRX01023949.1:4623-26820 GCA_013398075.1 Notiomystis cincta | reverse complement strand
GGAAGGAAGGAAGGAAGGAATATCCTACAGATCCTTCAGTAGTTGGGAGACTGCAATGCTAACATCAGCATTGTAAAAACCTTATTTATCCACTGAGTTGGAGTGCAATCTTTAGACAAGAAGTAGTTACTTTAAAACAGTTTAAATTCTTACATTATCCAAGTCAAAATATTTTGTTATCAAAAATGTCTCATTAAGACAGACTAAAACCATTGCTACTGGTTTGAATGAAATCAGGCTTTCTCCTACATCTGACACCACCATTAGTAATATTGCATTATTTCGAGTTGCTAATTGTGTCTATGCACATCAAGCTGCATTGTAATTAATTTTCCCTCTTAATCACAAACTCTGATTTAACTAGTCCTTTATAATTAAACTTGCTGTTCTATTAAGCAATTTTTTGCAAAGTATTTTTCTTTTCTAAAACACACTCTTACCACTCCATAATATCAAAAAATATTACATTGTCTTTCTCAAATTCTAGTTTCTCTCAAGTATAAAAGTAGTTACATTGCTCCTTAATTTCACAATATCAAAGAGGGCTGAGAACCTTCAGTTGCTATGAGATATAAAAGGAGCAGAGAAGATTCAGCCTGTCAGAAAAATGAGCCCTCTAAATGTATTTAAACTTATATTGGACATGAATTTTCCTTTTGTGCCAAAAATTGATCAGTGAACAACAAAAAAACCCAGAAAGCAAAAAAAAAAATCCAAATCAAACAAACAAACACAAAACCAACAACAAAAAACATAATTCTTCTTGATGTAATTTTCTCAGGTTCTGAACATTGATATAATTTCATTGCACGCCTTAATCAGAATAACAAGCACTGGAAGATCTTGCACTGTCCACTTCCCTGGTTGAAATTTTGTTAAGATCGCAGAGATACTTTCTGTTGATGAAATCCTGCTTAGACTTCTCCTGCAGTGCTGATTAGTTTGACTAGTTTGTTACACTAGAGCTACTATGACTTTCAAAGTCTCCCCACAGAGAATTGAGTAGACCACACCATGAGTCTCTTCTCAGATATCTCACATGGAACTGAGAACCAGAACAAGATCAAATGCTGTAAAAATATTATGATCAGTTTTTATTTTTCCCACCACTTCCCAGCCTGATTTACAGCATAATACAGACAAGATTATCTGTCCAAATAAAATCCAACAAACCCAGAGTCTGTTTAATATCTCTTTTTACCCTTACCATTGGTTTCTCACCTCACATAAGCCCAATCCAACTCTGAATATAAAATTACTGATGGTATAATGGCCTTCTCTATGGTGTTCCTCCCCACAAAACTAAAATGCTGTATTGCATGGGGTCTTATCTTCACAGCATGTAGGAAATATACTGCTATTCTCATTTTGTAATCAGAATGATCAAATGCATAAAGGAGCATCAAAATAAACCACTAACTTCCTGTGCTGTTGAGTTTTTAGTAGGTTGAGTTTTTAGCAATAATAACATTTGTCTAAACTATCATGTTCTCACAACACAATTCCTCCTAAAATTACTTGCAGCTAAAAGCTCTCCTAGTTCTGAAGATAGGAGCAAAAGTTTCTCAGATTGGATAATCTCAATTGACAGCCAGCTGTAAAAGGTTTTGCTTTAAGGAAGTACTCAGAACAACTTAATTATTTCATAGTGAATCAAATCCTGCAGAGAGGCCTTAACAATGAGACCACTTTTTCTTTTCTTATATTGTCCATTTTTGTTCTTTCTTGCAGTGAATAAGGCAGAGTTTTGCCTCTGTACAGAGCAAGATCCATTCATATGTTTTTTAAACTATTGTATCATGAGGTTGTTTGGCTACATCTGTTTTCAAGATCTGCCTGGAATGAAAATCAAAACAATAGGAAAAACAGAAGTCCTCCATTTCTAAGTGGTAACCTATTTCAGTGGGATGCTTCTGTGATATTGGAACACTTGATTTATAGTACCCTTACTAATATTTCATTTTCCCAAGACATGAGGGGGAATATAGCATTTTTCCTTTAAAGTAATTATCAGCCTCAGCAGAAAGAAAAAGAAATTAGAGTGATGAGTAACTAGATTTGGCCATGTGTTTCTATTATTTCAAGAAACTATGTTCTAGAATCATAAAGAAATCTCTAGGTTCATTAAAAATTGTCAAAGAAGACCATAGCAGTGGTTCTCTACTAACCATATGAAGTTCAACAAGGGAAAGTGCTGAATTCTCCACCTGGGATGGGGCAACCCTGGATATATGGACAGACTGGGGAACAAAGTGCTGGAGAGCAGTGCCACGGAAAGGCACCTGAGAGTCCTGGTCAATAAAAGCTGAACCTGAGCCAGCAGTGCCCTGGAAGCCAGGAGGGCCAAGTGTGTCCTGGGAGCATCAGGCACAACATCACAGCTGGGCAAGGGAGGGGATTGTCCCACTCTGCTCTGGGCTGGTGAAGCTTCACCTCAAGTGCTGGGGGCAGTTTTGGGTGCCACAATGTTAAAAAAGCATTAAGTTTTTATAGAGGTCCCAAAGGAGGGCAATAAAGATGGAGAAGGCCCTTGATGGGAAGCCGTATGTGGAGTGACCAAGGTGACTTGGTCTGTTCAGCCTGGAGAAGAGGAGACTGAGGGGAGACCTCATTTCAGTATAGAGCTTCATTGTGAGGGGAAAAGGAGGGACACGCAATGATCTCTGCCCTCTGGTGACCAGTGACATGACCTAAGGGAATGGCCTGAAGCTGTGTCAGGGGAGGTTTAGGTTGGACATTAGTAAAAGGTTCTTCACCCAGAGGGTGGCTGGGCACTGGAACAGGGAAGTGGTCACAGCAGCAGCCTGACAGAGTTCAAGAAGTGCTCTCAGGCACATCGTGTGACTCTTGGGGATGGTGCTGTGCAGGCCCACAAGTTGGATTTGATGACCCTTTTGTTTCCCCTCCAACTCAGGGAAGTTGTGATTCTACAAAACACAAAGAAAGAGCAGCAACAACAAAAACTTTATATAAAGAAAAAAGTTGCATGCATGCATAAAAATTATATCCTGACCTTTTCAATGATCAGTTTATGTCCAGAAGCATAAGAACTGATAAAACTTATTTTTGCAATATAACTAGAGATGTTGTTATTGGCCATAAATTAATCTGCCCTTTTGAAAAATTCAGCTGTAATGTCTATATTCTATACTGTATAAGCTTTGTAAGTTTTAAAAAAAGCAAAATGGCATACAACTGATGAGCTGTGCAGTCATATTTTTCATAACGTTGTATTTCCAACATGACTTATTTATCATTGCTTTACTACTGCATAGAATAACAGAGTATAATGCTTGCTAAAATGTAAGTACTTATATAAAGTCATCTGTGCAGAAGTTTCTTCTCCAATAAATATATTACTAGTACTGCACTAATTCCAGGATGCTGCTAAAATTATATCATGAAAGTAATTGGGAAATTTCAAATAGCACTCATAATGTTTCAAAGATATTTTCAATGCTACCTGTCATTCATTTTAGCCTAGTAATAATGGGTTGGGAAGTATCATCTGACATTAAAAATCTTCATGAAAGTAAAATTATGAATATAATGTCTTAAGCAGTTAGCCTTGGTACTTAAACACACATTTCAAGTTAAATTTTGTGCATGACTAGTAGGGGTTCTTTTTGATTTTTATCTTATACACTTCAAGGAACCTCTGGTCACTGTTCTGCTGCTCAGGTGTATCAGCTCCTTATTCTTCTCTCAATTATGCAGAAAATGTCAGTTCTGGGAGTGCTTGTCTAAATTTGAAATTGAATAGCCAACTTAACAGACCTAAACTTCAAAATAATTGCATTGGAGAATCTTTTGAGATGGCCAGGGACATGTGGAGAACATCTAGTTTAGAGAAGAGTCAGAATATCTTCTCTAAACCCTCAATTCAGAAATCATAGCAGTCTTTGTAAGGCTGAACCATCCCAGTTCTCTCAGCCTGTTCAGCTGCTGACTGCTTTGGTAGGCTACCTCTGCACTCAGGCGAGCTTGTGAATGCATTTCTGGTACTCACAGTTCTTGATTTTGTTTTAGTTCATATGTATCCAAATTCTCTGTTAGTCACTTCTATTGTCTATATTTGCAATAATCTAGATGGCAATGTGCAAAGCAGCTGCATTAGAGTTACTTTGCACAACAGAGTCAGTAGGTGCTTTCAGGAAAAGCTGTAGCACTTTTGTTCCAACATACAATTTCTTCTTGCTCCCTAAACCCAAAGTATTGCATATCCACATACAGAATATGTCTGGTTGCAGCAAAGACACAAGGCAAACTCAGCAATAACCAGGAAAGAAAAAACTAAAGGAAATGGCAGGTTTGGTTCAAATCCTTTGTAAAATGTTGGAGGCACATCTTTTACACCTTTTAGGAAAAAATCCCTACAATTTAGAGAACTGTATGCTTCTTATTCAGCAACATAAACATTATAATCTTGCAAGCATTGACTATTCACCTATTGTACAATATTTATACTCAAAGAAGAAATAAATTACCTTTGACTTGGAAAGGGAAAAGAAGGTCCAGTGCAAAGCTCTACATAGAGCTCCATCAATGACAAATGCAAGGATCACATTCTATGTTCTGGTGCATTTTTGTGCTGGTATATAATAAACATCTTCTAGATAGTTGTATCAGGTTCCCTCGTTAACATTAGACCACCTTAATTTAAGGACTGAATAGGTACTGTAATCTAAAGCAGGTGTTTTGTGATTAAAACAAATGAAAACAAAAGAGAATTAATTTGTGACATGAGTTTATATTAACGTTCCAGGCAAATTATTTTTAATAATACCTCTTATATGGTTTGTAAGTGGATACAGCTAGACAGGGATAAATCTACAGAAGTTCTTTCTTTTAGACCATTTTTGAACTCTTTTGGCAGTGAGACTCAAATGGGCTGTGCGAACAGCAGCAGCACAATAGTAAGTCAAAATTCTTTTACTTCACCCACTACTGAGGCCAAAAATTATATTTCTTATATGCAAATAGAAGTTCTACACACATGAGTAATATGCCTTATTGCTAGGCAGCTCCTTTAAAATAATTCTGGAATTAATATCAAGGCAATTTTTAACATGGCAATGGGTGGAGTCACAGAATGAGGGTGAATTCCTCTTTCCGACGCAGTATTTCTTCTCAGGAGTCAGGATATTTTTTTCAATAAAACTATACATGGTTTCTAGATCACCTACTGGCTGAAGACATGGGTTTAGCCATAAAAGCAGCAATGACAGGCTCTAAAGCTACCTGAAGTCAAGTAGAATTGCATTAATTGAATCTTTGGCAAAAGAAGAGATTAAAATTCCATTTTTGATTAGGAGTATAATCTGAAATTCTTTGTTACACAGCATAATGTCTTGCAGTAGGAAGCAATTTCATTGTATTTTCTTATTTTATGTTAGTTTCAACTGCATGTAATTGTTTACACACAAGAGTCATAAGTAATGCTTAGCACAGAGCTTAGATAGTTGATGGCAAAGCCAGATTTTGATGTCCCTTAACTGCTTTACAGACCATTTTTAAAATCTGGCCTCAGAGATGCTTATGTAACTATGTACAAGGACCAATAATGTCAGCATGCCATAAGAACAAGTCACCGTGGTTTGATTTCAAATACTGCTGTGCATTTAATAGCTTCCTGCATGCTTGATTTTTTGTCCTAACAATGATTGTATTTTGGAGCACAAATTAGCAGATTATTATTGATAGTTCATGTAGTCAATAAAAAATGTTCATATTGCTTGAGAATTTCAAGTAAAATGTTCCTTTCCTCTGAAGAGCATACCACAATATCTAAAAACACACCCAGAAAATGTGGTTTATAGTCAGTCCAACTCTGTTGATGTTTAGATCATCATTTTTCCTTCGCTGCTTCCCTGACATTTTCATGTCAGGCTGTATTCTCACAACAATAGGATTTTTGATTAGGGACTTCTAAACTGTATGTGGAAAAAAAAATCTAGGTTCCAAAATGATACTGGTTCCTTGTTTCTATTTATTATAAATCAATCTTTAATAGCAGCTTGTATGAGATATCATAGAGAACAAATAATAAGAAAAAAATTATATGCAACATAAATGCTAAAAACATTTTTCCAGATTTTTTTTTAAAGAATAAGAATAAATAAGGTTATTAGTAGGAAACTCTACTATAAAGTATAAAGCCTTTATAAAAGTTTTATTTTTTGCTTTACTTCATACTCTCATATAATTTAATTTGGTGACCTTACCTATGATAAACACAAATAAAGTTCAATATTTTAATAAAGTTTCAGTTGCATTTGCTTTTGCATATTGAAAAATAATCAACAGAAATTATAGTCCTCTGGCACAAAGTGGACAAAATCTATTACATGTATTATAAAACCAACGAAAAGTCTATATGAAACATCTTGAAAGTTAAGCTCCAAAGGGAACAATAAGGCTAACTATTCCCCACATTTCAGTTTCACTATATTAGTGTAAAGTATCCTAGGAGGATTCAAAGGCTTCGGCTTCTTTTGCATTTTCAATTGTTATCCATAAACACACAAAAAGGGGTTATACTTGATTTGATCTAGAGTGGATATAGATTAAAAAATATGAAAACCTTTAGTTCTCTCTTCTATGTTAACTTAAAAATGTCTTCTATATTCCAGTTCTAGGCGATTTTACCTTCTCTTAACCATGCAAAAGCTATAGTGTTTCAAAGCTGCAGATTAGTGATGGTGGCAGCTTATTCCTTTTGGTTATCTACAGCACCATCTTAGTGTCTTGAGGCATAAAAGAATATTATCTGTGTGACAGTTATGGCTAGAGCCATCTATACTGTTCATGCTATCAGCTCTCAAAGAGCTCAGAACAGAAATCATTCAGTTTAAGACACCTTCTGTAGTTTCATTAAAAGCTTAAAATCATGAGGTACCACAAGTTATGACTAAGGTTATATGAAAATTTCAGTAAATCTACGATGTGGAAAAGTATATATGCAGTTGGGGTGGTTAGCATAGAATTGCTAATCTTTTGTAAAGGCAGTTGACCATAAGCAAGACAACCTATAAATCTGCTTTCCTTCTTTACTTAATTTTCATCACAAATAATGTGCCACTCTGATTGCATGAAATCATCAGGAGTGTCTTCAATTACTGTGTGCAGCCTCTGATCAAAATGACTTCCTCTATTCTCAATCTGGGGGATGACGGGGAGGAAAACGGGAGGAGGGGGGTGAGAAATGCACAGCTAGTTATGTATTACAAATGTCAGGTTACTGTGAAAGTGTATATATTCATATTTAATAATTTCTAAGCTGGAGTTGTGATTGCAATAATGGCTCATTCATATCTGCATTTCATTTAAATGCACTGTTTTGACTCACCGAACGTTTGTCACAGATATTATAGCTAAACTTTTTCACATGACCACTGAGGTAATGACAGCATTACATTACCAGAAAACTGCATGACTTGCTGATACTTCCATTTTCCTCAGCAGCTTATGAAATAATCAAAATGTGTGCATGAAATGGCGGCCTGTTCTGAATTTATTTTAATACAGATAGGCTTATACAGAGAAATGAAGAAGAGTGTAGGACCTCAGACACAAGAGACAATGACTACGCACAAAGCTGAATTTTACTAGCAGGAAAGATGGATATATGGGTATTAGACTTTTCATAGCTATAGGAAGGATAATCTTTCAATCAGATTAATGAGAAAATATATTGCATGGGCCCTACAGCACTTTTTGCTTTCCAGGCTAATACGTGATTTAAATCCCAAAAGTACATTTTCAGCATTACAATATCCTTTGATAATAATGTCGCTTGCACAAAGACAGATAAAAATAAAACAGTCCCCCTTGATTTCCCATTTTAGATTTGAAGTATATTTTCTGTTCTTTGCCTGCAATGAAGTGAATTCTATTGAGAAGAGTCACATTTAATAAGACAAAGGGAATTTTCTAATTATGCTACCTGTCAAGATTTGAATCTATGGGATTGCAACTGCAATTGAAGAAACAGAGGAAGCAATTGCATATAGTCCAGTTTACTTTGGTGTATGATTACTATTTGCACTTAGATATTGCTAAATGTAAATCAAGCACACACACAGAAGCATGCTTTGAAGTAAACACCAAAAGGCAAGTCTCAAAATGGATTTTATAGTCCTTATTTCAATTTTCAGTATGCAATTTCCCAAGCTTTTCTAATTTATCTATAGAAAAATAGTGGAAACCTGTGAAAATGAAACACTTTTAAATAACTCTGAGTCACGCAAATATACTGTGGTCCAAATGGTAAATATAATTAAAGCACAAATTACTAATGGTAAGAATGTATACAATGTAATTATGCTAGGTTAAGCATTTATGCATCTTTCTGGAGGAAAGCAAGTACTGTAGTGGTGAAGAAAAACAAAAACCAATTAAAATTAATGCAATAGGAAAAAAATTCATTCCATGCAGTTTCTTATAATTTTTACACAGTTCATACAAGAAACATGCAAACATTAAAGTAAATCTTGCTTTTATAAATGGAGGCCTGAAAGTTATCATACACTGTCCTTTCAGGGTCTCTGGGGAACAGTTCAATGTGCCCCATCAGACATTACTCTTATTTGCAGCTTCGCAGTCTTGGAAACACTATGGCACATTAGACAAGGAAAATAAATATTGTGTTCTTGATGGTTTTCCTCATATTACAAGTTTACACAGATCGTGATACACAATCAATTATTATAAACACTTAATACAAATAATAAATTAGTTCTCTTAGTGCCTACATATTTTTTTTTTTTTATTAAAGCAATATCTAGTAGAATAATGCAGATTATGATCATGGGCAAAAAAGTTGACATAATCAGCAACCCTGTTTGAGGATTTTTTAATAGTTTGTATATGTGTTTATATATGTGTGTGTGTTTGTTTGTGCATACACATATATGCATATGTAAATATTATATGCACAAAAATGCATTTGCATATACATATAAATATATCTGCAAACACACATACACACACACGCACACGCACATATATAAAATCTCCTGTAGCAAAATGTGCTTTATTTGGTACTGAAACACAATTGGATCTTATTTTAACTCATCTGGTTTTATGCAAGTTGCAAACTGACTTTTTGACTATTTGGTTTACATCTCTATTTAGCTGCTTCTATGGTATTTATTCAGAGAGGGAAGAAAGATGGCCACATCACTTTTTTTTCCATAAAAACATTTAAGCTCTGTAGATGTTTTTTAATAACTCCCAAGTGGTGTCTTTTTGAGCACTACTATCAAATATCTTATTACTAAGCTGCAGCTTTAAACATTTACAGTAGGAAGACTACTAAAAATTCATAAATGATTTCAGCATTCTAGTCTGGCTCAGGTTTCTGAATACATAAATATGCAGCATACTCAGTTCCAGACCAAATATTTGGTGTCATCATCCACCCATATGACAAGAGCTAAGCATAAAATTCGTAGGGCTGCAATCTCCTTTCACATTCGTACCATAGGAGCTTCAAAATTTTGAATTATAGATGTGTTAGACAGGCTGCCGATCTGCCAAGGCTCTTCCACCCTACAAATGGTGCTAGCATTTCCACATCTACATTCATAATCGGTTATTCAATGAGGAGATGATGGGACCAAAGGTAGATTAATTCAGGTAAGTGCCTTTTGTGGGCCAAATTTTTCAAAAGCAGTCATGTTAAGTTGCAATAGAAAAATTGTGCTGACCCTGTGATCCTGATATAGGGTAGATCTTTTCCATCTTCAGCATTGTCCTTTCAAAGGAACACAGAAGGTTCATGTACTGAGGTTCTTGCCCTCTGTCACTTCTTAAGCCTCCTCTCCTTCATGCAGAGATCAGAGAGATTTTTGTACCTTGCTGTACAAAAACACCCATGAAGTGACCTTAAAAGGAAACATTGAGAGCAAGGTTGCAGAGGCTTACAGCTTCACAAAAGTATGAGAGAAGGAGAAAGTGCTTTTTAATGTGCTTCCCCAATACTAGTTATTCATGGAAGAGGGTCTTTTTTGTCTTTTTTTTTTCCTCAACTATCACTTGATTGCTGTGGCTGATATATCTATGTATTTCCATTCAGTGGACAGGAGAACCATTCAGTTTCTTCAGTATTTATGAGCTGGCCTCTCAAGAGGACTGGTAGGAGGTACTCCTATCATCTGCAACACCACAAAAAGTAGAATGAAGTAACTCATTCAGTGAACTGCTGCTTTTTCCATGAGAATTCCTTTGGGATTCTATGAAAACTCTGTAAATTTGAACAGTTTCAAGATTATCAGTGTCTGTACTTCTGCACATATAAAACACTACCTCAATGCAGCTAAAAATTCCTTAGCCCTTTTCTTTAATTACATGTGGAGATCAGTTTTCATACAATGTTTGCCTCAAATTCAAAATTTGCAGTGAAATGCCACTCAGTACCTTGCAGAGGAACATCTTCAAAAGCAGCCATGAAGATGTCACAACTTACCTAAAGGTGATGGCGGCCATGACTAATATTTTATTTCTTAAGGAAATTTTGTGCTGATCACATAATAGTGTAATCTCAAGTATATAGTTTATATATTTTTTTTAAAAAAAGTACAGCATTTAAGGAATTATTAGGATTAAAGGCACTATAAAATTCAAAATATCAATAAAATATATTTAAAAAGTAATGAACAAAAACACTGAAGCTGGTCCTGTAGTTATTTCCAGCTAAGCAAAAGGAAAGGGCATTGAGCAGATTACCTCCCACTAAGCCAGCCTTTCAGGTCTTGTGTCCTGAATGTATTCAGGATTAATTCTCTACTTCAAAAGAGGAGGTACTGTTTGCATAGCAACGCATTTCCTTCCTGCTCTCTGTCTATCTGCTTTTATACTGGTGAGACTCTGTGCAGATGGCTGGATGTCCCAGAATCATTGAAAAAAGGTCATCAGAGTAAACACAACTGCACGTGGAAGATTAATGGTGTTTCCTACTCTTGAAAATAAACAATATCACAAAATTTTGGAGTGATCCTCCTCACCATGACTCCAGAGATGCAAGAAGCTGAAATTTACCATCTTGAACTTGCTGTCGAGTCTGTTGTTTGAACCTGTCACTTGGCTTTACTCCTCCTTTACTTCTTTGCACCATGAAACTTGCCCAGCCTGAAGACTTCAGTGTCCACCTCTGATCCTAGTAGGAAAAACACTTTGTGCACTATAGTCCTGATCTCTCAAGCTTCCTTAATCTCATGAAGGAAGTGGAACTATCCTCAAAAGTAACTACTCAGAGCTGCAGGTGTCTGTTCTGGGAAGGAAAGCCCCGTAATGCACCAGCATGGTTTTGATTCAGACACAAAGCAGCAACCAAAGCATTCAGTGCTGGCAGTGGTAGGAGAATGACTACACCAGTCTCTCACTAACTTGTCTTTTATGTTTCTTGCAGAGGCATTAAGTATAAGAGGTCTTTCCTGGCTAAGGTGATTTGGAATCTTAAAATAATATTTGGTTTTCTTCCATTTATTCTCTTTTGTCATTTTGTGGTTTGCAGCTTACCTTTAATTTGGTGGCCCTTTTTTGGTTCCTTCAGTAAAGGTATCTTCAATTATGCCTTTAGAAACAGAAATACTGGGCTCCAAAACGTTTTGAAATTCAGGTGTTGCAACTGGACCTAACATCAGATTTCTCATGGAACTGAACACTCAGATATGTAAAATGAAAGAATTGCAAACTATAACAAAGGAATAGGGAAAGTTGGGATTTTCAATTCAGTTACAAAGAAGAGACAAGGTATTCTTCCATTTGGATCCTCTTGTAGCACCTTAAGAGGCTGTGTATCAAGAAAAAGTACTGCATGAAACCTTTTTAGGTTCCAATATCCAGGATATTTTCCCTAGGTAATGGAATTGAAATATGCTTTTAGTGTTGGCATTGTTTGTAAATTACTTTGTGGGAGAGGCATAAAAGGAAGAAAAAGACTAATTTTCATGCTCATCTTGTTGACTCTGTTTATTATCTCTTCAGGACTGCAGAGCATGCCTAAGGAAATGATGGTTGAAAGGCAGCCCTCACCAGAGCAGGAACATACATTTAAGCTTGTCCTCATGAAAATTCTTTTCCTCGGTCCCAAAAATCACCTAGGACAAGTTTCCAGCAGTAAAGAAAGCTGTTCAAAACTGCCATACACACAGCTACTCAAATCACCTAAGAAGTGACCTGGGCTTAATTTTAATGTAAGGTCTCAATGCTAATTCCAATTATTATGTTTTACATGAGAAATGTGAAATTCAACTATTTTACTGATGAAGGCACTTTTGGGAACCAAAGACATTTACATATTTGGGCTTTGAGTAAATTTACTTCATAATAGCTTGTATGGTGCTGTGCTTCGTATTTGTGATCAAAAAACATGGATACCATAGGAATGTCTCAGTTATTGCTGGACACTGTACAATGTCCAGGCCATTTTTGCTTCTCAGCTAGGGGTGCAAACGGAGCTGGGAGGAGTCACAGCTGGGATAGCTGACCCCAGCTGACCAAAGGGACATGCCATACTAAATAGCTTCATACTCAGCAAATAAAAGCTGTGGGGAAGAATGGGTGAAAATCTGGTGTGATGGCATTTGTCTAACCATTACATGTGATGGCTAAAAATCTGGGAAGCTGTGAATAAGTTTCTTATTTTGATTTGCCTACATGTGCAGCTTCTGCTTGATTTATTAAACTGCAGTGTTTTGGGTTTTATTTCTCTTTTACCCTTCTGATTATGTCCTCCATTCCACTGGAGGGCAGTGAGAGAGTGGCTGGGTGAGGCTGAGCCACACATCAGAGTGAAATCTCAACACTACATTACCAGTCCCATACTCTGTCGGGGTCCTTACTCCAATGGCAGATGCTGTGACAGGATTCCATGGCAATTGACATGTGAGTTAGTTATTTAATTACTCCGTATGAGACTACATCTGGAGCCAAGCTTCCCAAATTTCTGTGGAGAGCATATTAGAAAGTGAGGATGTTCAGCTCTTCCCAAACAACACAACAAATCGTAAGAAAAATTTTAGCAAAACGAGGTCCTGATGTACCCTCCCAAAGACATAAGTACATTCATACAAACCAAAATCACAAAGTACATTCATACAAACCACAGTCCAACTTCTCAAACACATTTAATTTTCATGAGTAAAGTGATTTCTCTACAGACAGAAATTTCAAAGGAGAAATCTCAAACCTCCAGAAGGGTGCAAGCTGTAGTTCTGGCATATACTAGCATTTCTTGCCAATAGTGATTTGGAAGCAGCATGTGGCTACTTCTAATTGAGGACCAAATATTTTTCAAAAGCATTCATAAAAAATGAATGGTTGATATATCTGAAGCAGCAGACTACCTCCTGCTCTCTTCCCTCCTACCCCATACCCCCATATTATGCTAGCACTTCATAAAACAGCAACGTAACAAGTCCTTTTTGACAATGAAACTGCTTTTGTGAAGAAACACATTCATTTGCAATCATAATGAACTGAAAATGCTGATTCCACAAATACGGGATGTGCTGTGTATCCCTCCCAAGAATTTAAAATAGTAAGAAATGACCCTTACTATGGCAACAACTAATTGGTTTATTGCCCTGATGGGCTAGTGACAAGAAAAGCAGTTGGTAGCAGTGCCTTCATCACAGGATATTCTAAGAAATAACTAATTTAAACCTTCTCGAGCACAGACATAACCTGCTCCACATGGGAGCATATCTCCAGAGGGTTCATTAAGTTATTGGCAGTCTAGGTTTTGGAAGCAACAACTAAACACTACATCTCTGTTCTAGTCTTTGCTGATTGCCTGAAGACCTATAGGCTCAATGAATTGGGGTGGGGTGGTGGAAAGAATTGCAAACTGTTCCTGAATATAAACAAATATAGAAAGTACAAAACTATATTCAGTAGAGCTGTTCTGTTTAAGTGCAGTAGCTGAGAAAATATGTTTCCTGTAATAATTTTAGAATAGTTCCATATTAACTTTTGGAAAAATGTTGCTTTTCTTCTACAGAAGAATAAATAAAAAGTTATTCAGAAGTAAGTGAAGTCAGCAATGCTGCATTATATCAGGAAATAATAGGACTTTTGCAAATTTCTTTCCTACTCCTTTCTGCTTCTGAGTCCTGGGGACTGAAAAATTCCTTTTGATCCTTGGGTCTTTCTTAAACAGAGAAGAGAGTAAGTAACCAACTTGCCTTTTACTGGAAAGAGGCATATGACTGGTGGGCTTTGTGATTATCCTCTCTATTGGGCCTGCAAAGGAAGTGCATGAGATATCTATGCCATGTTTTGATTCCATGTTGGGACATGCCTTACTGACTTGATTCACATACTTTCATTTCTGCCTGGTATTGCTTTGTGATTTTTTTGGTTCAAACTAACTCCCTCAAAAAGAAAATCTTAGCCAGAATTGCAATTTTGGGTCTTTTAAAATAAAAGCTCCGAGGCATTTGCAGCTTTTAGGCGGTTTCCACCCAAACCCATAAATTAGATGTTATATTCAATCCAGAGTCATGAATCTGTGGTTTGCAGTGACACTTGAAACCAAGAAAATGTATCTGTTTCTGGGCTTTTAAGTTTTGTACAGCTCTCTATAATACCGTTGACAGCTATTTAGGTATCACTGGATTTAAATGTTTGCTTTAGAAAATCACATTGGGAGAATTTTGGTTGGTAAATGAAAGCAAGTTTAGAGCTCTGTCCTATTTTGCTAAAGTTCAAAAGGGGAAGGATAAATTGTTCTAGTTTTAAGCCGTTTCAACAGCTAATGGAACAGTACAAATGGAAAAGGCCCGTGTTGTTGGAGCAGAAGGGTCTGAGTTACATTCCTAGTATAGCCTGTGTGCAGATTACATGACAGCTGTGGCGTCTGCATTTACACAGTCACAAATCATTTATGAGACTGACAGTTGTGCCACAGTTTGTGGTTTTCTCTGCCACCAATTGAACTAAAATATCTCAAAGGGAAAGGTTAATGCACTATACTACTGTGCTTGGCATCCATTTGAATATTGAAAAGTCTCTTCTATACTAATGCATAAAAATCAGCCAAACCAAAGTACAGTAAAGAGCAGAAAACTATTCTTGAGGCTGAATCCTATAAAAGTGCTGGTCTCTATTGCTTGCTGTTGATCTATACTGTCTAGGAATGAGGGGGAAATTATGTCTTTTTGCCTATTTTACTGCAAATGAAGGAGAAAGAGGTCCTGAAGGTTACACATAGCTGCCCTCTATTCCAATCCAGCTGGCCAAAACATCCCATACCTATAATATTTAATGGGTGCAATGAGTGTATGGACAATGCCGGATCTTTGAAACTCTTTGGGAGAGTCATCTGGAGTAGTAGTGCTCTGGAGAGGCACTATGGCAATAATGATTTTTTCATCTCTCTCTTCTTCCTCCAACATTTATGAAGTCCTAGGAAGTAGGTGGTTTTTTCCTAGTGGTGTTGCTTGTGTTATGTTGGTATTTTCAGCCAGGTCAGGAAAAATAGCACTGAGAGCTCCAATTGAATGATGAAATGGCAGTGGCTTCAAGCAACTTACTGAGGCCTTTGTTTCTTTGGGAAATTTCCTTTTGTGCCTCAAGAGGTACAATGACCTCACTCTACAGGGGCTTCCATAAAGAAAACTCTGTGAGCCATTTGAAGCATTGTGTGAGGTATATAGATACGTTTAAAAGACAATTTAAATGTATTCTTTCTAATTGTGTGTTCAATTCAAAGTGATGCCTGTTGCTGTGGACATGTGCCTAGCTATATCTTTTTTTCACATTACAAGATATTAAGACATTGATGACATGGTATTGGTAACTATTTTAAAAATACTTGTTACTTGGGTATGTAACCTGGGTTTTCAAAAGCATTTAAATCACTTCCAGAATTAATGGGACTTAGGCTTATAGGAGTTATAAAGGTTTTGATAAATGTATCCTATAATTGTAAGAATATATTTAATACTTGAAATGGAAATCTTTTTTTTTCTCTATTTAACCACCATAAAAATTCTTGACCAACATTCCTTTCTTCTGATCTCCTCTCAACTGAACAGACTGGTGATTTTTCACTCAATGCCGTGGGACCCTTCTGATCCAAATCCTGATTCAGGGATGGTCCTCTGCCCAAACCCAAATCCTGAATATATGGTCTTAGGGGACCTTTGTCCCTTTTTTCTTCTAACAAAGTGAGGTGCCTCCCTTTCCCTTCTATCCTGGACACATTCTTAATTCCTTAGAAACATGTTTCTTAAATTAGATATAAACACAATATTGTTCATTCATATGTAACCTAAATGCATAAACTTTAAGAAAATGTTTTCTATGATAATTGATTTAGCAAAAAATGTTGTTTTTCTTATGCAACTATTCTAATGTAAGTAACTGAATTAACAAGCCACGAGGAGAATATGCATTAAAATATTTACTGTCTACAATTACTTAATTCTTTCTGACTTAACAATGCAATCTATTATTAAAACTACATGTTTGATATGCTTTCTTATTCCACTTCTATTATTTCAAATGTTTTAATGATTGTTTTACAAGGAATAAAAATATACTCAGTGAGGAAAATGAAATTAGTTTGATTCCTAAATGAATTAAAAGCAAAAAATTTTATAGGCTTTTCACCTAATGCATTATGCATGAGCTATCTTTTCCAACATTTCAAGAGTTAGAGAGTGGCAGAGAAACAGAAATGTTGAAAAGAACTTCTTATAATAAAGTTTACATTTGAAGTTCAAGAAGAGAGATCAGACATGAAACTCAGACTATGATTTTTTAATTTTTTCTTCTAAAATTTGAGATTGTAGTATTAGTGCATAAGAATATGAAGATACCCCTTTGGACAGACAGGAAAGAGCTGGGATTTCCAAACCAAATATATTAAATTTTCCATTCTTCATCACAACACATTCTCTCATAAAGAGATTCTGAGGATGCACTGTTAAGAACACGCCCTTACATTTCATCAGATAGCCAGCTGAGTGCTGTTTCTTTCCTTTATTTGAATTTGAGAAATGAGGTTCAAGCAGTGACTTTCCAGGTTCCAGCATCTCAGGTGAACACCACAGTCCTTGTGTTTGACTGCATTTGCCCTGAGTCTTTCTCTTGGGATTGTTCTCTTCAGAAACATTCATTACAACAGTATTTGAAGCTGGAATTCCTAAATGAAAATAACATACAATCACCTTAATCCTTTGGTTGTGGAGTTAATCATTCATTTTCTGGCACAATGCCTGCTTTGGCAAATGGAACATTTTCTCATAAAGGAATATATGAGGACTGAGGACATAAAGGGGCTGTATACTGCTCAGGTTCAACTCACTGGATCCAACAAAAAATGGATTGCAATCAGCTTTTCTACGCTCCTGATTAACAACATATTGGCTAAATTGGGATATACATTCCTTCTCTTATATATTGACTAAAATCTAACATTATACATAAAATCTTTCCAGGTACAAGTTCATCAATGCAGGCACTAAGAATGAAAGGAAACAAAGAGATCCTTGAACAGCTGGAGCACTGCTTTCCTATCTCAGATTGGGTGGCCCTTGGGAGTTGTACTGCCAGGGAGAAGGAGGAGGCTGCTTTGTGAAGAGCCTTGAGCCAGAGTCCATGGGTGATGGTCAGGCTGACCAGTCAGTGCCACACTGATGGGGAGCCATTCTATTGTACCAGTGAAACATATATGGCAGGATCAGTGACAGGGACCAGGGCCAGCCTCAGTCCAAGGATGACAAATAAGTCCCCATTGATGGAAGGGTCCAGAGTCAAGACAGAATATCAGGTCAGTGGGTTAGGGTCAGGACCAGTAAAGCACAAAAACAGGCTGCAGCAAGGATCCAGGGTGAAGGTCTCAGGTGAAGGAAGGTGGGAGACCCCAGCAAGGCTCTTCCTTGTGCAGCTCTGAGCAAGGTCCCTCCCCCAGCTGTGCCATATCAGAGATGACCATGAGAAAAGGCAGTCAAAGCTCTTGGGGAGGTGGGGAGGTGGGGAGGTGGCAGAGCCTGTAGGTGCAGGCAGGGCCCACGGGTACCTGGCTTTCTGTACAGAACAGAAACACTAACACTGCAAGTGTGTGAGTGCCAGCAAACAGTGAATCAATGTTGGGTGAGGCTGGTTCTGATGGGACTTCAGTGAGAAACCGGAGTTGGCCCAAATACATTAATGCATAGTTCTTTTGCCTTCATAAAGTGAGATCTCAATTCCAAAAATATTTTAAGCTGTCATATAGATGAACAACATTTTACAATGGCTGTTTCAATGCCTAGAAGTAGATTTTCAAAGCGCTAGCACTTTCTTCCACAAAGTAATCATTTGTGCTTATGGATTATAATATTTATTGATAGATGTTCTTTTGATAATTATTAAGCAGCACCAAAACCGAATTTAATCTCTGATCATTCACATAGTTATCCTGACTTATTCCACTCTCATTTACAAGGTCCAGACTTTTGTTTATTGACTCTTAATTTGTGTAAATTGGTGAAGTACTGGTCCTGGGGGAGTCATAGGCAAAACTCCCATTAGCAGCAACGATTTCAAGATCTGGCCTCCTGGGATTTTCATATTCTTCAAGGATTTGTAGATATTAAAATAAATAAAAAAAACACAACCAAAAATTACCAACCAAACAACTAAACAAACAAATAAACAAACCACACCACAAAAAATGCCCCCTCAATAAAGCAGGCAGCACTTGACCAACCAAAAGTCTACTGAACAAAAAAACCCCCGACCAAACATACTGCAACTGAAAATTCTAGCTGTCCATTGTGAGATGTTTATGAGTGAAAATATTTTGATCTGATGGATTTTTAGTGAATTAAGGCTAGTAAAGGAAGAACACAATAGACTCCAAGATAGTTAATGGAAGAGAAAAAGGTTCTTTCAGAGAGCAATTCTGATTATGTTCTGGTGGGGCAACCTTTCCCAATGAATTATTTAAGGAGCTTAGGACAACTTGACTGTTTAGGCAGGTGTCCTGGTGAGATTCCTGAAACTACCAAATGATAATGAGCCTCATGTGAAGTATCTGAAATATTCAACTGTGTTGACTGTTTTGCATTCAATCTTACATTCTCTCATCTTCAACAATTCTTTAAATGCCTTCCTGTCTGTGAAAGAAATTTAACATATTTCCATTTCATAGTAGAAGGAAGAGCCCACAAAAATCCAAAGGACAAAATATTCTTCTTTATTCGGAGGAGTTGAGAAATTTGGCTACAAGTAAGATGTAAAAGTTAAAGAGAGCTAAGGAAGTCCCCATCATGTGATCTATTTGTTAATGCAGATTGCAGTAAACTTTATACTATCTTTTTCAATAAAAAATGGGCATTGGTTAAAGCAGTGACTGAAGTGTGTTATATGGGGTACCTTTGAGATACACTGCACTTTCATAATGGAACACACCAGCCATGATGCATAAATAATAATAATTTTTACACTTATATTTTGTGGAGAAAAAGGGTTTCAAGACAGCTGAGATATTTCTCCATTTCTTTCTGCTCATTTAGTGAAACACGTGTTTCAAAACACTGTTTTTCTCTTTCTTTATTTTAAAGAAAATAAAAATATCATGGAGCAGAAAGAAATAAAATAAAATTGTATGTACATTTGAAATAAAAGATTTATGTCCGTTTCTGAAGCATTACTGTTGTCTTCAGCATTATGCTAGCTCTTTAATTACAGAAATGCAACAAAAGAGGGGTTGTGCATGAAAAAACCCAGTTGTGAACATGGGATCCCAATGCCATGGACAAAAAAGAGACACTTCCTTGTATTTGCATTCAATTTCTATGTGCATCTACAGTTTCCTCACATCCCCTACAAATCCATCTGTGCAGTTATTCCTTTTCTTTAGGCACAGAATATAATAACACCATGGGAAAATAATAAAAAAATGCACACTTCACTATTCTTGCTGAGCAGTTATGTGATTTAAGATCAAAGTCGGAAGAAAAAGCCAGGTAACAGCTAAGCTCAAAAATTAAATAATGAAGAGAATTGTGCATTAAATGGCCAATCTGAAATAGTCCATATCTTAGCATAATTAAAGTTTTACATATAATGATAGAACCAAAATCCTTCAGCGCTCCCTTTTGCTCCTATTGAAAAAAGATGGATTAGGAAAAAAAATAAGATGGAACTAGCCATCTTGTTTTTAAAACAACAACAAAAAAGCCTTTCACTCATCTATGGAACACTTCAAAACAGGAACAAATGAAAATGAATTAAAATGTATATATCATCTGCTGTTCTTTCCATCACGAGAAAATTTTCAGGTAGCCAACTGTTTTGAAATAAATTTCCCTGCAGTTGCTATAGTGATGATAATAAAGTTCCTGCCTCAATTTACGTGATAGAGGTTCCTAGCAGAACACTTGAAAAGGTAAGCTAATCATAATGAAGACACTGTTAGTTCTCATGCTCAAAGCAGCCTCCTTGAATTTAGTTCAAAATTACAGGACTCCTCCATTGTTGTCAATTTTGTTATATGTACATTATCATAATCTTTCTCAAAGTGGCAGTAACAAATTATGCAGCAGAGACAGTACTACTCTTTTTCTAGGTTAAGTCAGTGGACAAAGAATATGCAAGTTTGCTACAATAAGCAAGGACTGAATCAACGATATTTCTCTATTAGCTGTTTTTTCCCATTACAAATCTTTGTTTTTTCTAACCATGTAATGACAGTATATTTTTTTCTTCTATAGTACATATTGTTCAAGTCTCGTTTTATCTCAGTGTTGATGCAAACTAAATAGCTTTAAAGCAGTTACCTGTCAAAATGGATGAGTCATCAAAGCAATGTCAAAGATAAAACATTATTGCTCAGATGTATGTTCTAGTGCAATAATTTTGTAAAATAACATAATTTACTTTAAAACATTTGTGAAGCTAAAATAGCTCCCATAATAGCTGGTTTAGAAGTAAAATATGCAAAATAGCTGACAAAAAATACAATGTCATTAAATATTATTTAGATAAATAAGATAAAACAGAAATATTAAATCTGCCAAAAACTAGGACTAATCATCATGAAAACAATGTTTTAGCAAGGCACTTCTAAAAATACCATTATTTGCCGCTGTGATGTAACTATATATACAAGAATGTTTCTATGTGAGAATCTGTATGTGTTTTGATGTCTATGTGTCACTGTCATTAAAGGTGTACGAGCTCCCCTCCTTCTGCCTTTATTGCTTGCATATGTATCATGCCCACCAATAAGGAAAATATTTTATTTCTTTAAAAAAGAAGGCATTTGGGATAAAAAAAGAAAAGGCTAAGCTCAAATTAAAAGCCAATAAGATCTCAAGCTTGATGTACAAAGGCACAAATACTGTGATGGGGATATGTCATGTAATAAGAGAGATCAAATAAATTAATGAAAGAGCCTGCCAAAGTTAATGGCTGTGATGTCAGTAAGCTTTTAATTAATAACTTTCATTATTTTTAAAGTCCTTTACAGCTGGACTCCTAAGGAGCCAGGGCTCCAACAACCAAAGAGCAAAGCCAGTTATGATGATTTTTTTCCCAAGGACTAAAATCCCTATCCTATCTAGAGCCACATTCTCAATAACAGCATATGTTCTTTGGTCAAATGTGTGAAGCCTTAATCTGACCAGTGACATTCAGGTCAGGAGTACACATATGGTATGCCATACTGACTCAATTAACCATCCATCAATTTAATTGCATAATATATCAGAAGATGTATTCCTCTACTACTTACAGTTACATGCAGGCATGGAAATAAATAAGACAAAGCAACAATTTTCTGTTGTTTGTTTATCTTAACAGGAATACTAAGTAGAAACAATAATATATTTTATAAGGTAATTTTGTTCTTGGAAAAAAAAAATTTTTGACAGCTAAACTGATCAGACGCTGCTAGTTTTAGAAATGATACTTCTTGTAATAAGCAAGCGTAGGTAGAAAGCACACGTTACAAGAAAATTATAGCGCTTCCACTGATTCTAATCACATTAATGTAGGGATAAGGGAAAAAGAAGGTATATTATTTAAACATTATGTAAATTATGAAGAGAGTTAACATATTGCAAACTTATAAGTAGTGACATAGTTGAGTTGATTTATGCAATCACTCCAGACATCAAATCCTTCTGGAATAATATACATGACAAAAAATGACAACATGGTGAAAAGATTAAAAAAAAAAAAAAAGGAAAAAAAAGA
>VZRX01023947.1:0-63946 GCA_013398075.1 Notiomystis cincta | reverse complement strand
CAGGCTTCAGGATCTGGGTTCTTCTGTCCCTTGGTCACTGATGATGCTCACTCAGAGTGGGGTTTGCACTCAGCAAAGCACAGCCAGGGTAGTGAGCTGAGTAATCAAGTCAGGGCATCCTAATTTGAAAAATATTTGTGTTGATCTTTTCTAGCCTTTGCACCTTGTCTCTTCCTACCAGTCCCAGCTCAGTACAGGTCCAGAGCATATGCAGATATTTTCTAAGTAAAATAGTTCAGGGCACTATCCTTGTTGCCATCTGATTTTAGACACTCTTTTAAATTTTGAATAATACAAGAGGAAAGATAAATAGTAAACTGCTGTTAAAATTGTGTGTGTTTCTCCTGCATCTCTTTTTACTGGCCCTGACCTCAAAGTTGACAACACTTCAGATTACATCATAACATGCAATAAAATTTTCCAGTGGTATCTGAACAATGCCCTGGATGTTTAAATGCCTGCTTGTTTGTCTCAGCACTATCAGTTTGTCTAATAAAAGTTTATATCTCTATGACCTTTGCCAAAGTTACTTGTCATGGAATTTTGCTAACAGCTTCTCTCTCTTTCGCCCAGGCCAATATTTTTATATATGCTCCTATCTTTAGTGTACCCTTATTCATTCTTTCTATCTAGAATTATAGATATTTATAGTACTTTAAAAGCAGAGCAATGTCTGTTGTTATCCTCTGCTATATATTTCAGATCTGAATGCCAAAGTTGTTAACCTGGAGTCATTTGACAAATTCAGGCTTGTCTTGATTTCAAGCCCTATGAAGGGAAACAGACTTACCTAAAAATTGGGAAGCTGGATGGGTAATTTTTTTAATTAAAAATGTGGTTGTTGCCACTTTGATGTGCCAGATTTTCCAACCCAGGAGACATTTGTTTTCATTCCTTTTATGAAGGACATAAATTTCAGCTGCATTTCTGTCTCTGAGTTTATTTGAGTTACAATGGAGTTAAAACCAGCGAGAGCAGATTAACAGAAGGTATTACCTGAATTCAGTGACACCACCTTGTGCCTGTGTCTGGGAATCCGGGGTGGATGTGCCCTTGGGTGTGGGAATAAGGATACACAGCAATTTTGGGCACTTCATACAATGTGGTGTAAGAAACCAAAAGGCACCTGCTGTACTACCCAGAGTGGAAGAGCAATGGCTTTTCCAATCACCAAGTTTTTTACAGAACTGCAGCCATTGGAAGAATGTGCATGCACTGCCCTCCAAGGAGGACAAAATGAAACTGGTGCTGGAGCCCCTCTGCTGTGGAGACAGGCTGAGAGCTGGGGCTGTTCAGCCTGGAGAAGAGAAGGCTCCAGGGGGACCTTAGAGCCCAGTACAGTGCCTAAAAAGGCATCCAAGAGACCCTCTATATATGAAAACAAGTGTATGCCCTCAGAATGACTTATCTTTAGACATCCTCTTTAGGTTCTTAAGTTATTTTAAAATTAAGGGTACTAAAAAACAAGTGTTTTTCAGACTGCTCTGCTTTTGCTTCTATTATTTTGCTTCCTTTCTCACATCCACTGCCAAACATCTGAAAATATTGCCTTGGTGCTGTGTTTTGACTCTCCTTGCTCACTTGTGAAAACAGCCTTGGCATGATGTATCTTGGGACATGCTTATTTTACTATTATGTCCTGTTCAGAAACCATCATTGCTAAGAGCAAGTGTTGAAAAACTCCCATGTGTGCTAGGGGAAAGATTAATGCTCTGGGGCCCTTCTTCTCCAGACAAGAAAAGATCTCTGTACTTTTTCTTCTACAATGTGGTCTCTTATGAATAACTTCCTACTTTGATTTGTTTTTGAGAAAAATATGTTGCCTAGGTTGGAGGACTGACTCCTTTCCAGGACAGACCCATTTCCTACTCAAAACCTGTTTACTCGAGCTCTCTGCCTTGTGCTGTGGGTAGTGATGTCTTGGCACAAGCCCTTTCCTACCTAACTGCTCAACATAGAGGTGAACATCCTCACTTCCATGACTTGTGATTTCAGATGTGAAATGAAGGAACAGCTAAGTTAAAGGCACTCAGGCACTTCAGGGCACATGGGAGCTGTGGGAATACTGATGCACAGCAAACTAGAGATTGATGGAGTCCTTCCTGACCCAAGTCCCTGAGAAAGAGGATAGCAAGGTGCTGGACAAGAGTTTGTGATCTCTGAAACCCACCTGGAAGGTCAAGGATTACTGCTGTAAGTGACCACTTCTGCAGGCAGAGAGTGGCAGGTTGTGCATGGAGCATCAGTTCAGGGATGGGATCAGCTGAGGGAAAACACTGTTGGGACATTCATAATCATATCTCTCTTTTTTCTAATTTTTACAATGTGATGTTAATTATTAATTGAGAGCAGCACTGGGCCAAATGGTAATGGCACTGGAGTGCTATAAACCTGGAATAATTCTGCTTAAGATTGTGGCTTTTCTCCTGTGCAGTCAAAATCATAATGCTGACAGATAACAAACACAGGGGAAGGAGTCAGCAACTTTGGGCCCAGTGGGGAACCTGTTATGTGAAGTCTGGGTGAGTCTCTCACCAGCTGCACTGAAGATACCAAGTTACCACATTCCTCTCTGCAATATTCCTCCTAGCAGACTTGGGTAGGTGATAAGAGCAGTGCCATCAGGTACCATCCATGGGGAAATCTGTCATTATGATGTTCAAAGGTGGAGAGTCTGATGCTGGTTGGCTGATGCTCCATGGAAAGCTCAGCAACATGCCTTATATATTGCCAGAGATGAGAGGGACCAGCTTCTGTTCCCACTGCAAAAATGGGCTTCAGCATCTTCCCACTCTGCCTGACACTTCTGCTATGTTCTGCCTATGGTTCTCCAGTCTCTGTAAGTAAAACCTGATTTCTCCAGGCTCCTCTCAGTCCAGGGGCATCTCATACCTCATACTGGTTGTATTCCATTCTCTTTCAGGTGGGAGACCTCTCCAGTGAAGCTGGTAAGTGCTGTGTGAGCTGGTTTGAGTTTTGAAGCATCTCCTTCTACTTGCTGTGTGCCACCACATCCAAACACTCCATGTTTTGACTGTCTTGCAGATGCTGAAGCTGGTGAGATATTCAAAGACATTCCCCACATCAACCTGGGTGAGTTCATGTCTAAATTCTCATGAGGCCTGAAGAGTTGTGAGCATAATGCTGAATTTTCAGTATTGTAAAGGAGACTGATGGTCAGGTAGCTCATGGTAACAAGAGAATTATAATGAAGTGAGCTCTGAATTACCTTCCTCTCTCTGTGACACCTGAATCTTTCCAGGACTGTAACCCTGTGTAAACAAGGGATGCAGATATCTTTTGTTTCTGCAATTTGGCCAGACCACAGTGCTAAGTCAGAAAAACACTCTATGAGCTGGAAGGACTCTGCAGTCCCAACAGCATTTTCTGCCCATCTCTATATGATTTTTGTAAAGTTTTGCAAACATGGAAAACAACTGAGATGTTTATTGATCACTGTCCCACTGTGTGACTCCTGTCACTGCCTGAGAGCAAGCAGAGCTGACATGGATAATGGTGCCACCACAAAGGCAGACATTGCCAGGCAGTAAATATTGAGTGGAAACTAGAAACTGATGTTACTTTTACTATTACCTGTATCTCAGTGTGTGGAGGCTGGTCCTTGTTTATTTTCTGTCCTGTAGATGCCCAAAGACGTTAACTTTGTATAAGCAGTTTCAGTGTGGTTTATGAAATGAAATACAGTTGATGTTCCATTGACACTATCTTTGGTTAAATTGTATTTCAGCTGCTGGACTGGACCTCTTTCAGGGTGATATCTTGCTCTCTGTAAGTAATTAAAAGCTTTCTGTACTTGTCCTAATTGTATTTTTGCTATGAATCAGCTCATCTCCCTAAGCAGATGCATCAGCAGCTGTTAATTCCCTTTTCAGAAAGATCAGCGTAATGCCTTAAGAAATGAGACCTACAGGTGGAAGTTCCCCGTTCCCTATATTCTGGGTGATGACCTAGGTAATGCAGGCATTTTTTTTCAGATTTTAGCTCTAATCCTTATTTGCACTGGTAGAAAATTTGCTTTTCAGAACTGTTTCTCTCAAAACAAAAATGTTAAAATTCACTAATAACTACTTATCGTAGTCTTGTTTATATCAAAATTATTTTTCTTTCTTCTGCAGCTGACATAGCAAACCACAGTTTAATCAGATTCAATAATTTCACTTTTCAGTCATTTTTCCTTTGGTTCCAGGTGTGTATCTGTACATACCTTGCCTCTCCAAGGTGAACAAACTGCACTGGATTAAAGGTTCTGTCCTTGTTTTCCAGACCTCAATGCCAAAGCAGTCATCCTGCAGGCATTTGAAATGTTCCGCCTCAAGTCCTGCATTGATTTCAAGCCCTATGAAGGAGAAGAAACCTACATTTTCTTTAGCAAGCAAGATGGGTAATGGTAATATCATTTTCTGTTTAGTTTTGCCATGTAGAATCAGCTGGGAATTCATTCCATTCGACTTCAGTGGTCTAAAGGTTTGTTGTCAGCAGAGAAAGAGAGGCCACTCATCTTAAATGCTCATACAAAGAGCTTGCAAGCAGCTGCCTCCCTCTGCTGACTGTTGTTTGGGGATGAGCTTTGAAGGTGAATCCCATAATCACTGGCTTTTCATCAACTACTTCCACTTTTCCATCTAGCATTGTTTTCCATCTCAGTGAAGACCCCCATGTACATCCTTTTAACTTACCAAGAATGTGAATGTGAATGACTAGAATTTAAGTTTGGAAAATTTTGGAAGACAGACAGAAAAAAAAAAAAAGGCAGAAAAAAAAAAGCAGTGGAAAGACAGTCTATTGCAATATTTCTATTGTTTTGACATAGCTCTTCTTTAATGAATGGTCTCTCAAAATCTTAAAGGATTTTATACACAGAGATTTGAGATTTCAAGAACTGAAAAGATTGATTTATTTATTTCCTACAGCTAGGTATGTTTTCTCACTACATCAGCTGTGAATATTTCTTGTTTTCCCAGAAGTTTGTGTTTCTGCCTTCAGCTCCTCCTTGAGTGTCTTATGACACTTCTCTTACAAGTTTACAAGCACCATAATTTTTGACAAATCGGTGTTGAAGAACTCAATACTGGAAATGTATTTTCATTCCTCTGGCCAATGCAAATTTTAGTTGCTGTTAAAAAGGACCAAATGTTGCTATTCTAAATACTCCTGTATCTTTTCTCTAGCCCAAGTGATTGCAGAAAAAGCTTAGCATGTTGTGATGAATTTACTGTTTCCATGTATGTTGTATGCTTTACATTGAAATGGAAGCTGATGCAGGACTGTGGCTTTCAAAAATTCAGGGTGAGCTTCTCTGACAGAGAGGCTAAGTAATGAAGTGAAGGGTTATTCTGCTTTCAGGGTAGAGTATTTTCAGTGGTCAGCATCTAAATTATGATTTATGCAACTCCTTTCATATTAAAAACATTTACGATCTTACTTTAAATCCAGTGAGCAGATTGGGAGGTTAAATACAGAGAAAACTACTGTACAGAGAGTAAGCTCTCTCTCTTTCTCAGGTGTTGGTCCATGGTGGGGGACCTGCAGACTGGACAGAACCTCTCAATTGGGTCAGGCTGTGACTACAGAGCAATTGTGGAACACGAGATCCTGCACGCTTTAGGATTTTACCACGAGCAGTCGAGGATGGACAGGGATGATTATGTGAATATCTGGTGGGATGAAATTATTCCAGGTGGGTTTTAACATTCAAGTTAGATTTTGGAAAGTGCAGGTTTATCAATAGCCTTTTTTCACTTCTAGATTTAAAGACCTTCCTAAAGATAGAATTCTAAATGCAGTGGGTCACACCTGAGATCACTGTAAATCAAGAAGTTTTGGTGCAACTTCTCTGGTCAAAATTCAGACATTGTTTAAGGCCAGAAGGGAGACACCCTGCTTGGAAATCAGGACTTTTATTTCCTCTTGGGTCCAGGACTTCTCTGCTCTCTTATTTTAAACAAATCACTTCCCCTCTCTCTGAATCTGTTTCCTTTTACCATGTCATGCAAATTGCAAATTTATTTAGATGGTGAGCTTTGAGGTGGCTCTTCTTTTAGCAAAGATCCTTTCAAAATCCAAAAGGTTTTTATATTCAGAGATTAAGGCTTTCCTGAAACTGTAAATATTCACTTTGCACGTGAAAAAAACCTTAAAATTATTAGCTATTAGATCAGATGGGAAATATGAAATAGGGCTCTGTCCTGCTCTCTGCTGCCCAGTGTGTCTCTGCAGGTTCTTGCCTTCAGGTTTGGTATTATCACATTCAGTGGCTTTATGAGTTTCAGCAAACTCTTCACAGTTCCCCTGGTCCCTAGGCAGTTTTTCCTGTTGTCCCCTGTGAGAACTGATTCTGTATTACATAACAATAATTTATTTGAAAAGGAGTGACAAGAGGAGGGTTTTTTTAAAATTTTATTCTTGATAAGAGGTGCAATTCAAGTATCTGTAACAAAACAATTCCAAGCTCTTATATAATCTCAAGCCTTGAACTGAAGACCTTTGTGATTTGCAGAGGGGGAGGGCAGATGTTAAGCACAGTCATGTGCACTCCACCACAGTCATGTGCTGTTCTGTCTTTGAAAAAGAATGCCAAATATTCTGAAAACATTATCTGCAGTCAGAAATGCTGGCAAGCTCTTTTTACTTCTATACCAAAGCACATGAAATGGCTCTCTCTCTTTGCCCTAGCAGACACCTTCATAATGCAAAACTTCCTCTAAGGACAAATTACTTCACCAAGGAACCATGAGAAATGTGTTTCCAAAAGCTATTTCAGTAGAAATATCATATCAATATTGTAAATCTAGGTTAAAAAACCCTTTATTTTTCCCCCCAGAGATTGCTAGGGCATTCTTTACTTAAAAGAAGAACAGAAACTGAAGACACTCCAGGGCTGCCATATTTGTCTCCTTTATGAGTTTCAGGGCCTCTCTTTCTCCATATCTGATCTAATACCCTGGGAAATGTTTGCATTGATATTCACAGATTCTGGAATGGAGTACATTAATCCTTTAACTCAATCCTTCAGGATCATTACAATTAAACCATTCCTATTAATTCTAATCTAACCTCCTATGTATCCCATTCTTTACAGCTCATTGAAATTAATTTTTAAATTTACTGAAGTCACCTGTGAGAGCACAGAACTGCAATCTAAATGCACTGCTTTGTTGCCCAAATGACAAACACAAATCTTGCTAGGTTTCACTATTTTGTTTTTAAGTAATTGCTTTTGGGTATATAATTTGTGCCTTAGAAAACTGCATCCAAGGGGACATGCTAATGACATTCCTTTTCCATTTTCTCTAAAAATAAAGCACTTTCCTGTTCTTTTACCAGGCAGAGAGCACAATTTTGCAAAGTACGATGACAGCTACATCACTGACCTGAACACCCCCTATGACTACGAATCACTGATGCACTATGAACCATTTTCATTTAACAAAAATCAAAGTGTCCCCACAATCACAGCAAAGATACCAGCATTTGATGATATAATTGGACAACGTCTAGACTTCAGTGCCATTGACCTGGAGAGACTGAATCGCATGTACAACTGCAGTAAGTCAGAATTTAACCATGCTTTCTTCGGTTATGCTTGAGCCAGGCTGGTTCACCTCCCTTACATCTCTAAAATCACAAAAACTCTTCCTAAATGTGCTTGAGGAGGTATGGGAGAGAACCTGTGGTGTGCAGATAAACACAAACAGTTTATTCCCTTCTCATTGTTTTTTGGCTTTTCTCACTGTCATTTTGTTTGTAAAAATTAGTCAAGGAAAGTCAAACCATTCACAGTTTTTCTTCCATGCCGCTCCCAGGAGTTCAGTGGTTGTGTGCTGCATGTGGTGTATGGGCAGCCTTATTGTGCTTTTTTGAGATGAATGAAACTGCCCTTTGTCCTCTTTTACTGACATTTGGACTTAATGAGATTATTTTGCACTTGAGATTGGCTAGGTCTAGAGTGCCATACTGTCTAGGTGTTTGCTGAGCTGGCTGAAGATGTCATTGATCATGGTTGTTACCAAGTTATTGTCCCCTCAGTGCTGCCAGCAGAAGCACCACCTGGCAGGCAAACTCAGCTGAAGCAGCCCAAGGTAACTGGGTGGACTTTGCTTGGACTGGAAGGACAGAGCTCAAATTCATCAATAAGGGAACTTCTGTGAACAATGACCTCAGCTGAGGAATGGTTAAATACACCAAGGCTGGCAAAGAGGCACAAAGACAGCCACCATCTGTCACAGCCTCATGGGGCTTGTTAACCTTCTGCAAAGAGGTCAAAAACTGTTGTCTTCATCCAGGGAATCCCCCCAGGAATCAAATGTTTCCTCTTTTGAGTCACTGGGTTCACACCTGCTAACGTGAGGGTTGTCTCCTCTACAGCATGGTTACACCACTGTAAACAACCACCCCCAAAATTAGAGCAGAAATTTTAATGAGCTAGTTGCTCACTCTGAGGTGACCATGTGTGTATTTTTTTTCAGCTTCAACTCACACCTTTTTGGACCAGTGTTCTTTTGAGTTTGAGAACATCTGTGGTATGATCCAGGGCACCAGACAAGACTGGGTCCACCAACAGGGCAGCGTGCTGGGGCAGGAGGACCACACACTTTCTGGGAGCTGTAGAGGTAAAACAAAGGAACAAAACATTTTCTAAGCTGGGTTTCCCCCAGGCTTGACTTCAATGACAGGTTCAGAGATGTTGTTAAAGACTGTGCAGCCTTTCCACTCCCACTCTCACTAAAATTTTCCGATTTAGTGGAATGTTGTCCGCAGCAGCAAGATCAAAGGGGACAAAGAACAATCTTAACTAGAAGTTTTTAAAATATAACCTGGAAAATGATTTACTGCAACTTCCAAAGTCTGTATAAGAATTATGTTACTTCATGATAAGAATCAAACAGCACTTGTAGCCACTCATACAGGTTGTGTTTGCAATGCAAATGGGAAGTAAAGCTTGTGGAATTCTAGTTCTGGAAGTAGAAGAAAGTTGCAAAGATTTTATTATAGGAGTTCAGGGAAACTTTTTATTTTGATGGGTTGATTTCACCATTTTTCAAAGAAAGACATTCTCAAAAACAGAGCAGTGACCCCCAGTCACAGGGTGCTAGTTTGCAGCTGAGAATAAAGATTAAATCCCACCTGGCAGTTCTGAAAAGCAAGAGCCTGATTTGTCATTGTTTAGACAGGGTAAACTACTACATCCTTCCAAGATAAAAGTGACTTCTGTGGTAAATTTTGCCTCAGTATAGGGGGAAGGAATCCTGACCTAAAGCACAGTCACTTGTGCTTTGTTACTCTTCTATTTGCTGCACTCATGAGTATTTTATTACCCTCAAGTGACCCACCCACTGGAAAGAACAGATCTCCAATATTTATAATGCTGGTAGTTATTGATCAGGCCCAAGAATATAACTCAAGAAACCCACCTGATATTTTCTAGAAATACATGCTTCTAACCCTCAGCTGATTCTTGATTCTTTTTCTCCTCTTTCTCACCCCATACAGTACAATTGTAACTGGAAAAGATAATTTAACTGAGTTTTTGAGTTTGTCAGATAAAATCCAATCTGCCTGAATTGGGCACTTAATTTGCACTTAGTCCAGTGACTCAGTACAAAATAAGTATCAATGTTATTTGAGGAGTTTTTGGAGAGGGATAAGTGCCTCTGAGGATCTCCAGAGTGTAGAAATGAATTGCATGAGTAGGGAGTGTCTCTCTTTTAGGCACCTCCAAAGGGTCATTGACTCCATCAGGAATTTAGACATTTTTGAGAACTGGTTCTGCAATCATTTCAAGTGGAGTCAAATTCCAAGTTTCTAACATAGGTAGATCCTATTTTGCCCAGACAGTTTTGATATTCTGGGTTTTTGACTTCCTGCTGGCTAAACTGAAGGAGGGAAAGTACAGCTTGCCATTTAGGGAATCTGCTGAAGTCTGCCAGGGCCATATTCTAATTGTCATAGATACTTTTTGTTGCCTTTATTTGACTTTCTTATGAAAAAGGAGGTGGAGCCTAGATCATTTGGGTGTTTGTTGCTATAACAATTCCAACAACAGGCTCACAGCCCTGCTTCTCACTTGGAGCAAGAGCAATCATCCTTGGGTTTAATACACTTAAATTTAAGTTTAACTGATGGTCAAGCGTGGTACATTGCACAGAGCAATCTCTGGCAAGGTTTCTGTGGATATGAGTTCAAAGTATTATTACCTTGTGGATGGGAGTGGAAAAAATTCTCTGACTGATTATGGAGAACCTGATAAACAGCCCAAAATCCCTCACTAACCCTGCAGGAAGCTGCAATGCCTTTATGCAGCTGCAGGTATAGCTGTTGGAACAAGATGACCTTTAAGGTTCTTTCCAACCCAAGGCATCCTATGATTCTATGTTACCTTGGACAAGAATCCATGGAACTTTCACACAACAGCTACAAAAATTTAACTTATTAATTCAATCATTGACTAAATTGAATAACTAAAAAGCAACACAATACAGATAAGATATGACAACTTCATGTGATACCAAGATATGATAGGTGTGCAAATGGTGAATCCTTGAAAATACAAGGATAAAAGTAGACCCTTCAAAACTAAAGTAAAGAATACTTCAAAAATGTTAATGGGAAATAGAGGAGCAAGAACTACTTAAACAATTTTCTTATGCTGAATCATTGAGTTTTGAAGTATTTGGGCAAGCTGTAAAAAAAGACCTTCTGCATGTTCAAGGTCAGGACAGTGCTAGTTTTGTGTCCAACCCCTGTTTATTATCTTTATTGGTGATAAGAAATTACCTTACTCTAAACTAGGTAATATAGTATGTGACCTCTAAGATCTCATTTTTAGATTATCTTCAGTATAAATCAAGTAAAAAATGTATCTATTAATTGCTTGTAGTCAACACTGAATTCTCTGCCTCTGACATTCCTGAAGAATCCAAATTCCAATTAGACCAACTAATGCAAAACCAACATGAGCTCAGCAGTGAATTCCATATATATGCTGAACTGCTACCCCTGTTCTTATCCCAGTCTGTCTTGGATGGTTATCACATGTCATTTCCTTTACTATTCATAGTAAGTACTACTCTTGTGTTTACTAAAAGAGTGCAGTTGAAATGATGAACTTACACCATGCAGCTTTGCAGGAAATGTGTAAACAGGCAGTGACAGACCTCCCTTTCTTCCCAGATGCCGGATACTTCATGTACTTCGACACCAGCTTAGGCCAGGCAGATGAGGTGGCAGTCCTAGAGTCCCGAATCCTTTACCCAAAGAGAACTCAGCAGTGCCTCCAGTTCTTCTATAGGACCACGGGAAGCCCTTCTGACAAGCTGATCATCTGGCTTAAAGAGGATGATGGCACTGGGAACGTTCGCAAGATGAGGAGAATTCAAACCTTTCAAGGTAATTCTGGAAATGAGATGAATGTTTGGGTAGAGAGCAGGAGTTGTCTTACTGTGCCCATGAACGTAGAAGACTGGCTCAGAAAACAAAATATTTTCCAGAATATCTTGCAATAGAGCTAAGAATTTTAGTATTACATGAGTGCATTTAGCAGAGAAACTGTGGGTTGTAATAATGTAATTTTGGTGCTTCACAGCAGAAGTCACAACATTCCTAAAATTTTGCTACACTCAGTGATTGAGAGGGACCCCAAGCCATGCTGGAGACCAACTGATTGTGTCTCCACTGGCTGCTATATGATCTAAGAGTGGGCTGTTCAGGTTTGAAATACCTGTACTCCTCCACAGTCAGTAAGAACCCCTGACTGATTTTTAGATAGTTGGAAATATAAAGGATATGCAGCTTTGGAAATGTGAACTGGATTCCCGCTTTGAGAGATTTGCTAAATAGGATAAACTCAGCCTCTGGCTCTGTGTGTTTTATGTTGTCAAAACACAGACCTGTCATAACCTGCCTACATCTGGCTGCAGCAGTTTGCAGGGAAGGATGAATCCATGAAAAAGTGTCAGGAGCACATTGGGTCATTGATTCCCATCCTCTTGTTTCATCCTAGCCCTTAGGCTGTTGCCCTTTATACTAGAGGCTGTCATTCCCTAATGTGTGAAGAATTCCTTGTACAAGGCACCCAAAGCATTTAGACAACAAAGCAAAGTGAATATATTATAGTCACAACATCAGCTGAAGATCTCTGGCTTTCAGGACCCTGTGAGAGGTCCAATTGTCTAAAAGTGCAGCTGGGATGGATATCTAGTGGCAAATTGCTTCCTAATATCTCTAATCAAACCGATGGCAATGTTTTGCTTTCCTCTAACCAAAGCGGACAGTGACCCCAACTGGAAAATCGCCCACGTAACCCTCAACGCTCAGAAGAAGTTCCGTTACCTCTTCCAAGGGCTGAAGGGCAGCCCCGACTCTTCATCAGGAGGGATTGCTATCGATGATGTCACTCTGACAGAGACCCCCTGTCCCACAGCCGTGTGGGTCATCCGCAACTTCAGCAAAATCCTTGAGAACTCGTCCATCAGCCTCATTGAAAGCCCGCGGTTTTACAGCCCCGAGGGTTACGGCTTTGGCGTCAGCGTGCTGCCCAACCACCGCAACAGCAGCTACGCCCGCATCGCCTTCCACCTGTGCAGCGGCGAGAACGACGCCGTTCTGGAGTGGCCGGCTCTGCACCGCCAGGCCTCGCTCACAGTGCTGGACCAGGACCCCGACGTCCTGAAAAGGATGTCCTCCAGCAGAAGCTTCACCACGAGAAGCGACCACGTCGACTCAAGTAAGCGGGGTCTGCCCGGGGCAGTGTTGGCCATGACAGCCAAGGAATCTGAGTAAGGGGACTGAGGGCAGGACTCGGAGCTGAGAAACTTTGGCCGTATTTCCCAGTTTGGGACACTTTCCCATGTACATCTTCCCTGTGTGTGACTCAGAATTCCTGCCTGTGGAAGATTGTATAACGTGAAAAGTGACACAAGGTTGGTGTTATTATGAGCAACCCCTGGGATATCTGAGCTTGACTCTAAATATAGATTATTCCCAAGAGCTGGCAATTTCCATTCTACCTGTGGTTTGTCCAGCACAGGATGGTGGAATGCCAGCAGGATACAGTATTCTGTCACTAAACAAAAATTTAAGTTAAAACTGCATTTTGGAGGCTCGGTCAACTTCAACATACTCAGTGAACCCCAGCCTACCTGGTCTGAATGCACAACCTTCACACTTTCTCATGGATATGTTAATTCAAAATTGTTCAGCCTGAAGGAGGCTGAACTAATTGTGGCCTTCCAGGACCTGAAGGGAGCCAGAAAGGAAAATGGAGAGAGACTATTTACAAAAGCCAGGGCAAAAGGGAATTGTCTTCAAACTGAAAGAGAGCAGCTTTAGATTGGATATTAGGAAGAAATTCTTTATTGTGAGGATGGTGGGGTACTGGAACAGGCTGCCCAGAGAAGCTGTGGATGGCCCATCCCTGGAAGGATTTGAGGTCAGGCTGGATGGGGCTTGGAGCAACCTGGTCTAGTGGAAGGTGTCCCTGTCCATGGCAGGGGGTTGGAAGGAGATGATCTTTTAGGTCCCTTCCAACCCAAACTATTCTGTGATTCTATGATAGAAATAAGAACAATAGGACAAAACTGAGTTTGGTACAGAATAAAATACTACACATGAAACTTCATCCCTTTCTACTTTTTCTAGTGGAAGTTAAGTACATAATTTTTCAGTAGGAGCTTTTAAACTCTAAATATGAGTATTTTTAACAAAATCATAGTAATGACCAAATTCTGCCAAATTCTAAACCATAGGTACTTACAAACTGTTGGGGGAGTGTCCTTACTCAGGAGGGAATTCCTAGCTGGGGACAATGAGGAGGCAATTTGTGTTTGGTTAGTTCTCAGTGAAAGAAGAATTGTAGAATTTCAATGGCCTCACATAGACTGAGAATCCTCATGCAGACCTAACCTGAAGATCACCTGGCACCTTTAGTTTATCAGTCCTCTGGGATTTGTTTGGGAATTTCAGGTCTGAACTTGATTTTACAGCATAAATTGCCTTTAGCACTGTAATGCAGAAAAAAGGTCGTGCAGTACTTCGAGCTGCAGAACATTGTGGTTCTCATTTTCTCTTTGCAGGCAGTGGAGCTCTAATATGGGATAATCCATCAATTGCTGGAAGATTTGATGAGTCGTGCAATTGCTATAGAAGTGTAGCTTGGGGGTGGAATTACTTCATTTCCCACAGCCAGATGAGAAGGAGAAGCTTCCTGAAAAATGATGACCTGATTATTTTTGCAGAATTTAATGGTGAGCACCCTTTTCCTAATTCTCCTTACAAAATAGGTGATTCTTTCTATTTTCGTGCACTCAAATAACTCCTGCCACCTGTCTCCAAGATCTCTTCTAAAGGAGATCAACTTTTAAAAGCATTTCTGTGTCCTAGTGTCAGGTGGGTGAGGTTGACTAAAGTGATTGTGAGTTCAGAGAGATCTAAATGGCAGTGAGTTTTGAAATATTAACTTCTTAGACACCTTTAAGTACCCTGACCAGTAGCTATGTCCATTTCTAAGCACTGGACATACCAAAGGCCATCCCCACTGTGTTTATTTCTAAATAGAATGGCCTCACTTGGCATAATTCTTCAAACTACAGAACATTACAGATTTACCTAACTAGTTTCTGTAATTTCAGTGTTATTTTCTATCTTGTTCTTTAAATACACAGAAGTTGTTATGGTACAGCAAGAGCTCTGTAAAGGGAAAATGGACAAGGAGCACCCTCTGGTCCACAAAGCACCCTGTGAGCCCCTGATGTGAGGCACACTATGTAGCATCACTCACCCATTCTGATGTCTTTCTCCTTTTTTTAAAGACATAGTTCACCTCAATAAGACTGAGGTTCCTGTCAAACCTGTGCCATCTGCCCTCATGGAAGGCCTTGTTCTTGAAAGGCAGAAGAGAGCAGCCCAGGACATGGAGCCCATTCAAGACCAGCTGCCTTATCTGACAGACCCATGTGACCCAAACCCTTGTCAGAATGATGGAGTCTGTGTGAATGTGAAAGGAAAAGCAAGCTGCAGGTAACATGGACCTCTTCCCTCCTGGCTCTGGCTTTCTTCTTCCAGAGATGCAGCCAACAAGTATTCAGAGCTACAGATCTCAGAGGTCTAAGCCACCAGATATTCAAGGAACAGTAGAAACAAAACACTTCACCACAGTTACAGGTTCCTACCAGCAGCCAGCAGGGCAGGTTTCTTTACATAAAGCAGAGAAGCCCCATTCTGTGGTGCTTCCAGGGTGTGTAAGTAGTCTCCTAACAAGGTGGGAATGTTGTGACATGAACCACTCCAATGGGAACTGCTCATCTGGGATAGCAAATGTGAGAACCTTGGGGTGAGGGCATGGCAAGGCTGATCCACTGAATCTGTGCTTTGTTTTCCCAGGTGCCCATCAGGACAAGCCTTCTTCTTCACCGGTGAGAGGTGTCAGTCAAGGCAGATCCACGGGAACATCCTGGGAATGGTGATCGGTGGAATTGCTGGAACCATTGTCTTAACTGTCAGCCTCATTTCCATGATGGCTAGAAGATAAAAAACTGCAGGGGGGACAAATCTCAACCTGTTGTTTTTCCACAGTTCATAAGATACTTGTTTTCAGTGAAAAACGATGAATACAACTTGTATGAAACTAGTTATCATATGGATAAAAAGCTCTGTCAGTAGCTTGGGAACAATCTGTTTTTTTCTGAGGGATGTGGCAGTTAAAGTGTGTCATGAAAAACTGCTGTCTGGTGAAAATTCATACACTGCCTTTCTTGTGTGTTTTTTGAAAGTCTTGTTTCTTTACCCCATAGCAAGCAGCAGTGCTGAGAGCCTAAGCATTTACTCTCAGCCACAGTTCAAACTTAGATTAAATAACTGGTCAAATCTCTCAAAACACTGGTAAAAGTCGCACCAAAACACATGTATTAAGATTCTGGAAATGTTCCTACAAAAATTGCTCAAGAAGTCTAAAGGGTACAGATGTTTATGTAAGTCAGTACATCATCACTCTCTTTCCCTGGGGCTGTGCTGATTTACTTACACTAATTAGCTATTTCACAGAATTAATAAACTACAATGTTTTTGGTCAATGCTCTAGCAGGGAAATGCATCCACATTAAAGCTACTTTTTTCTAGAAGGTCTCATCACATAATGTTTTCAAATACTCAAGTGTACATCTATTATCTAAGCCTGATCAAGGTATTTTTTAAATAACTATAAAACTCCCAGAATTTCAATGGGCTGTGGATGAAATTGGAGCAGAGTATCAATCATCATAGGGTAGAATCTGTCATGGTTGCCATTAAGTTCACATATCTTTGGAAATCATCATCTCACAGGTCGAGGAGTGTGTGAAGATGAAGACTGGGCCTGTGGTACTACAATGTGCTGGATAAGGTGTTGACACCCTCGAACTTAGTGCAGGTATCAGGAAATAATTTATCTAGTATATCCTAAGATCTCTGCTTTCAAGGGCTCTAACAGTTTCCACACTTAAAACTCTGATATCCAGGTTTCCTTGGAGAGCAGTTTCTTTGTGTCTGCAGGAGTTCAGAATGCAAATGGTAAATAATCAGAGGGTGATGCTGCCCTTGTGCTTACCAGATACAAGTTAGAAGTGATGGCAGCCCAGGGAAAATGCACTCTCATGGCAGTAGCTTGTACAGAGCCAGCTGGTTCGTCCTTAGATTCATTCTGCTGATCACAGCAGTCCCATGGGTAGGGACAAACCATTCATTTAATTATGGTTTAATTATCAGCAAGTTAATATCCTGTCCCTCTTATTCTCCTCCTTTGGAATAAAATCAAAGCAAACACTTGTATCAGCTTTTCCTGCAACACACCTGACTGGCTGGATCTCACCACAGGTGAAAGGGAACTACAGATCCAATTACTTTCTGCCAGCTGCATTAGGGGATTCCTCCTTGGATCAATTAATTTCCCACCCAAGTCAACAACCTCATAAATCACACAGGGTTATGCAATGACAGACAGGAGATCGATAAAGCTGAATCAAATTACATGGTGCAGTTTGCTACTTAATGTGTGAGACAGAAACCAAGGCAGAGAGGATCCAGGCAAGCCCCAGCCAAGTGCTACCCTGCACATGATTTTGGTGTCCCTGGAGTAAAGGCACACCAAGAATAAGAATGCAAGTTGTCACTATGCACTCCAAACCCATCTGTAGGCTCTGACACGGTTCCATTTGCTTCTGCAGACAGAGCCCAAGTCTCCACTCTGCCAAACCACACACGGACTCTTCTTAGCCAGGAGAACCTGTTGTGGCTTCCAGACACAGGGGATGTCCCACCAGGTGATCCTGGGTGCATTTGGGCCCTGTTTGATGGTCTGGCTCCCTTCAGAGCATCACAGCAGGGCACCTCTTGTGTGGCTGTTTCCTTGTGCAAGGCTGGGACTGGAACCAGATGGTTCTCCTGGGCAGATATTTTCTTTGTTGTTAACAAGACACCTCATCCTTCACAGCAGGGCTGGCAGTACAGATCTGCAGTTACAGAGGGGTGCTCAGTGAGGGCTGGTGGCCATCACTGTCAGGGAGGGCTGCAGACAGGCTCCTTCTTGACCACCCTGGCTCACCTGACCTTGGGGACAACATAGGCTCAATGATTTGGGCCATGCTCACAGCAGTGCTGAACCAGAGGCAACCAGGCAACCAGGACCCTCTCCTGAAAGCATTGCTTAGAGGGATTGCTCCAGCCAGGCAGCAAATGGAAAAAGCCCTGCAAGTTCCATTTGGTCCCCATGCTGATTTATTTATGGTCCAGGCAAGGCCACAGCCATGGCAGAGGGACTGCTCTCCGAGGAGGGGAGGTACATGAGTGACAGCAATCATCAGGAAGTGAGCCTGTGACAGCCTTGATTTCAGGAAGGGAAGGTGAATAAAGGGATTTAGATCAGAACTGATCTGGGAAGAGCTGGTATAACAGCCCAAAATACCAGACTCATGAACAGAGGAGACATTCTGGATTTTCATCTCTGTGTGTTCTAGTTCTAGCATTATATCTACATCTTGAAGCAAAAAGCTTTCAATATAAATACCATATTTAACTGATACTTAATAAGTGTCTTCAGTCATCCCCACCTTGCCCATACCAAACCAAACCAAAAGAGCTTCTAACTGTAGGGAACAGTTTCCCAAAGTTCTGGGAACAGGTTCACTGTTCATTGGCAAACACAGGCCTGATTCCCTGACAGTCAAACAGGCCTGTACCACTCGACTGCAGTATTTGATATTGGCCTCAAATCTAAATCTTCATGATTCCATCTTCCATATTGTACATTAAATTTTATAACACTTGTGTGCATTATAAATATTTTCCAGATTCTTCTCAAGACAGGAATCCTGCCTTTAAAGGTGTACAGGCTTGAAATAACTGGTTCCACAAATGTAGTATTAGAACAATAATTTATATAAAACCATTCATCCTGCCTGGCATGTGGTGATTTATATTCACTACAGAGTATTCTCTGAGTCCTCCAAGTGTGATTCTCCTCTGAGAGGAGACCCAAACACACAGACTTTACACAAGGCACTCCTTGCATTCTTAACACTACTAGGCATTAAATAAATGCAGTCCCCTCTGTGGCAGAGGGCAGCAACGATCTCTGTCTTACCACATTACATATCAAGGGAAATAAAAATATTGTTAAGGGCATAAAGCTTCCTTTTCTTCAAAAAAGTGCCACATGGAGCTTTCAGTCTTTCCATCTGAAAGAAGACCAGCAGGAATCATCACAGTGTTCATTTAATGTAAGTCAGAAGTGAAGATCTGAAATGGGCCTTCTCATTTGGGAATTTTTGGTCCCAGAAAGTCTTAAATAGAAGGTGGAGACCACTATGGCCTTTCCAGACTCTGAGGGCAGGAGAGAAGCTGTGAGGTACTTGTGTATCTACACAGGCCTTTGGGATCCTTCAAGAGTTGATAGGGGAAATACCAAATCCACTGGACAACAACTGTGAGAAGCACTGCAATTCATGGCTCAGTACTGCATAGTGCTAAGCACCCACTTAAGGGCTGAGAATCCTTCACTCCCAGTGTCCTTTCTTGCACTTGAAGGTCTTCAAATCCTTGTCATCTCTTCTGGGATTGGCAGACCTTGTAAAATTCCACCTCTCTCAGCTTTCCTGCCTTACACATTAACCAGAAATGATTACTCCAGAAGAATGCACCAAGGCACAGTTTAGTCAAAATGAAGTAGTCCACTTGCTGGTGACTCCCAGGCACTTTTTTGTGTGTCTTGGAAGAGGTCCTTTCAGAGTTACACGATTTAGCATTGGCAGTGCTTCAGTTAAGCAAGGAATATGCCTTGGAAGTATTTTCAGTGGAAGAGGTGGATGGCTCTGAAGAAGAAACTTTGTATTTTCCTGCAAAACAAAGCACAGGGGTTAGACAAGAGCAGAGAGCCGAGGCCATGTTGGCACTGCACAGTAAGGAGTGTCACACCTGTGCTGATGGCCGAGGTGGCTCTGCCTTGCCCTGCAGCCCTGGCACCACCTGGATTGCAGCAGTGCCAGCAAGCACAGAACACAGCAACCACTGTGTCACCGTGTTTGGTGACACAGCCAGGACGTGTCAGCTGGAATTGCCAACCGTGCCACAGGGCAAAGATTTTCTCACACAGATGGAGGCACCTAGTGCTTCTCCAGGAGCATGGTCTAAACTGGGACCCAAGTGTCATTATCTTCACTGAACAATGTGTGGATACAAAGATTGGACACTTGGAAATTAAATGTTATTTCCAGAAATGGTTACTGCAAGTTAAAGTCATAATTGAAATGGTGATAACCCACAAAATGACAGAGAACCTTTGAAGAAATACACTTTGAAGGTGGTGAAGAGCACATGAATAATGGATGAACTGTGCCTCGATTTCATCAAAACAAAGCTCACTTAGTGAGGTTTAGAATTGGCGAAACATACAGTAATTGTTTAGGAGATAGACAATTTTGCTGCTAGCATTATGCTACAATTGACTTGTTGCAGTTCCTTTGCACTAGAAGATTAAAAACCATCTATGGATGCATGGAGAGACAAATAGATTGACGGATATCAGGACAGGCAGACCCTGAGCACAAGAATGAAGGGAAAACCTTGTTTGTGCTTCAGTAAGGGAGATCTGTTGTCACATACCTGTTTTCCCACACAAGTTGTTAAAGGTTCTTGAAAATGGGTAGCTCATAGCAAGCATTGGTGTCACCAGGATCAGAGAGGATGACTGAAAGAGAGAAAATTGCTTTTTGTCAAAAGAACTTTCTTTGTAGCCCCATTTTAGGGAGAAAAAAAAGAGGTTCCAATAACCTTTGTTTCAGTAGTATGAGCAAACAATCCACAGAAGGCCAAGCTAGATGTTTGTGAGGTATCAAGTTCACAGATTTGTTTATGGTGATGATGAGGGAGATGGACTTTAGAAGAAACTACAGGGCACAGGGCTTGTTTCTAACTCTTGTCCAGGGCTGAACTCTTAGGCTCCAGAGTCTGTCCTAACAGGCAGTCTGGGATCCTGTTCCCCTATCTGTGTCAGTCTGACCATTCAGGTAGCCACAAAAGCTAAGATTTATGTGAATGGGGATTGTTCTTGACAGCCAGCAGCCTGAGACAATCCGAGGCAAATTTAACTTGACACGCTAGAGGGCATTGGAACACAACTCTCTGCAGTCCAGATGCAAAGGAAGGAAGGAACCTTTTGCTGCTAAAATGAAGTTTCTTATTTGGTTCTGGAGTGGTTTGAGAATTTAACGGGATTCCTCCAAAGATGTATTAAAAAGAGGAATGGAAAACACATTTTTTTCTGTTCAGTCCCTCTTCATTAGTTAGTTGTAACTTGGTGGGGGTAAATAGGTTGTGTTGTGTATTGTCACCCATATCATAAGGTGATAGAGAAAGAAGGTAAATGAATCACATATAAAAAGCTTAATCCAATACTTTGATATTGCTTTATTTGCTCCTTCTCAGACCTCAGCAGGCTGGAGAAATGGAATGACAGGAATCTTACGAAGTTCAGCAAAAGGAAGTTAAAAGTCCTCCTGTCCCTGGGAAGGAACAAACCCAATGCCAGGACATACTGGGGGCTGTCTGACAGAGTAGAGACAGAACCAGACTTTTCTCCTTGGTGCCCAGTGGGAGGACAAGAGGCTTTGAGAACAAATAGAAATACAGGAAATCCCACTTAAGATGAAACTTTTTCATTGTGAGGGTGGCCAAACTCAGGAAAAGGCTGCACATAGAGATTGTGGTGTCTCCATCCTTGGAACTGCTCAAACCCAACTGGGCACAGCTCTGAGCTCTAGCTAACCACACTCTGGTGGGACTGTGGTGCAAGATGATCTCTGAGGGTACTTTCCAGCTTCAGCAGTTCCTGGGGGAACTGGAGTAATTTGATCCAATGCTGCTCTTCTGAGCTGACAGTTCGACCTTAATGGACTCCTTAATTCCTCTGAGCCTATATTCTCATCTTCTTAGTTATCCTTGCTTTTAAGTTGGCTTCCTAGTTCTTTAGCAACACCTGTACAGGCTCTTCTGAATAAACCCTGTTCAGATAGCAATATAAAATCAAGTTTTATTGTCATATAAGGGTGATGCCAGCACCATTGGCAGCTTGGGAAGAGGGAGAGGAGGTAGATGTTGGAACTACATGATCTTGAAGGTCCCTTTCAACCTGAACTATTCTAAGTTTCTTACACATCCTGGCATTTTTTGGTAAGGTTATAAATGCAGAAGTGTAAATTGAAACAATAATTCCCCATGAAACCCCCTTGCATTTCTCTCAGGTTGTGAATAAATAATTGTGCCAAAGAAATTTTCTGTTTTCTAACTAAAAGTTTCTAGGTTACGTCTTCTAGTTTCTTTCTTGTGGAATTTAAAGCAAATGTCCACTAACTGCCTTCTCATTTTTTACCAATTACCGTGAAAATAATGAACTTTGAAAAAGGGTATATAATCATATTTATGTTGTTAGTGTCCTTTCTGACTTGTTCTAATAAATAATCCAGAATTTAATGTGCACTGGAGAATGTTAGACTACTCAGCAGTAACTGAAATACATTCTTAGGTCGAGGTTCCCACCTTTGATTGCTGCGAACTCCATTTGGATGAAGAATTCCTCTTCAACAGGGCTTCTTGTATCTATTAGTCAAAAAAATTAGCCAATCAGTAAATACAGAAATTCTGTTCAAATTCCAACAATCTTTTGACATAATGGAAGAAATAGTTTGAATCCTTACCTTCTTATCCCAGAGAGTCCCAAACACCAAAATGAATAATCCCTAGGAGACAGATAATTACATGCATTTTGATGACAACAATCTTTAATTACAATATCTCATAAGTATCTCCAGCATTGTCCATGGTACTATTTAAACTCTGAATTCTTTGATAGAGGGCATTTTTCTAACTGCATATCACATAGTGGACTGCTGATTTGGCAGTTCCCTGGTCTATTTAAATTTTGTGGTGATCTGGTCTATGAAGTGACACAGATAGTTTGGTAGCACTAAATGTATTTGGAAGAAGGAAGGTTTGTGTATGGAAGACATGTCCTGCCTATGCTCTCCAGACAAACTGGTAGGTTCCAAGAAAAAGGCCAGTGAGTTTGGTTTGAAGAACAGAGTTTTGATGCCATTCTTAACAATGGCAAATCTTAAGAATTCTCTTTAAAGAGAGAATACACATAACTATTTTGTCCTTAAGAAATCTTCTTGTATTGGGATCCTACTGGCCACCTAAATATGTCGAAAAAATCCTACTGACTGAAAGCTCTCAATCATGTATTTTTGTCAGTTCCTCTCTTCATCATTAGTTCTGCTCAGCTGATCTTGGTGACTTTATTGTTGTTTATACTGGAACCCACAAAAGCATAACATGATGCCTCCAGCTGCACTATAAATGGAAACAAGGATGCTCAAGTTTGCCCCCCTGAACATAAAAGGGCTGTTTTCCTGGTCTTTGGCAGTGAAGTTGATCCCAAAACTATTGGCAAGGTGGAGAGTTATCTTTAGGTCAGCTTTATCTGTATGGCACATCTGCTAAGGCAGCTGAGAATATGAAATACTGTTGAATTCCTGGAATGGGTTTCCCAAAGAGCCCTTTTGGAGTAAGGATGTGTAAGGCAAATCTGAGCTTTCCCCTGCTGTTCTTATGCCCTACCAAGCACAGCACTGCAATAATGTCTCTATGTTAAATCATGATAGAGGAAACAAAAATATGTGCAACTCACCTGCAAAGCGTTGAACAGACTAAAGAGGATGTGGAAAGCTTGATGACTGTTTTTGATGATGGTGGCAAGGCCAAGACCCCAGGTGAGGCCTAACAGTGGTGTCAGGATGGCCACACTTTTGCCAATCTGAAACAGAGATTTCCTCTCCTGCCCACTTGACCTATCCCCAATAGTTGGCCTCAGTATTTTTATTATAACAACTGCAGCGATGAACAAGTTTGTGGCCACGATGATCAAGGCAGGTATGACAAAGGCCAGGAGAGCTTTGCTGTCCTGCCAGTTGAGCCAGCAGACTCCCTTTCTCGTGTAGTTGTTCTTTGGCAGTGTGACAGCGATGGTGGTGACGGCAATGACAAAGGGGCACACGTATCCCAGGCAGAACGCCACCGCCTTCTGAGCAGTCTTACTCGTGTTGTGCAAGATGAACACCAGTCTGTAGAAAAGGATGAGGCCCAGGCTCAGCATCCAGAAAAAGACACACAGGTAGAAAAAATGGATGAAGAAGGTGGCCACGATGCAGATGTCTCTGCTCATCTGCTGTTTTTGATCAGTGATGGAGGCAATGACAATGAACCAAACGTCAGCAATCAGCAGGGATGTAGCGATGTTGAGGATACAGACGTGGCGCATGTAGGAGGTTGTGTTGTTTGTCACGTACTTCCAGACCAAGGATTCAATTATGATGCAGACCACCAAGCTCACGATGGAAATGGCCAGGCCAATGTAGGAAATATAATCTTCAAAGACTGTGTCGGATCCGACAGGTGACATCAGGATGGAGAATGATGTCAAGTGATTGCAGGAGCAGATAACATAATCTCCTAAATCCGTGGGTTTGCAGCCACTAGTATCCCAGTCCCCCCTGTGATTGTTGAGTGTGAAGTTCCAAAAGACACACTTGGGCATCGTTAGAGACAAGTCTTTCTTTGCAAACGTCATATTAACATCAAACTTCTGGCTTCTGTTGCTGCTCAAAGTTGTTGTTATCAATAAACCGTTCACAAATTCGAACCTACTCCGGGGCAAAATATGTCCAAGTTTTGAGTACATCACACTGACAATGGTTGAATTTTGGGTTAGAGTCTGGACTTCAGTTTCACTAATGAGCACGTTGACTGTGAGGTTTTTTGTGCTGAAGTCCTTGTTATAATCTGTGTTGTTATTTTCCTTGACAACTGTTCCTTGGAGCTGAATGGTGTTTGCAGAGACAGAAGGAATGGTGTTATTAACTGGTTGGAGGCGCAGGGAAAAGTTTTCTACTGACTGCAGTAACAAAGAACTTTGTGGTATCTTCTTTTCATTCAGGTCTTCCCAAACTCCAGTTGTAGAATCATTAACAATTAAGTCCACGGTGGATAGGAAATTCTGAAACAATAACAGAATAATGAAGTTACTGAAATCCTATACAATTAATAGTTGTTTCTGATGGTAATTTATGCATGATCTTAGAAGCGCCTTTTGAAAAAGCCCAGCATTTTCTTATTTTGCTCAGTCCATGTGAAGTCTTCAGTTGACCCTCTGCATGCTCTGTTTGCAAGTTAACGATTCCAAAAGCAGAGGTGTGTGACTAATTTTTTATATATTATTTGATATTTTTGCATCTCCAGCCTTCTTTCCTTTCTTTCTCAGTGTTCGTGCTGTCTTTGATTTCTCGGTGTCTCATGTAGGGCTCTCTACCTACAAACCATAAAGCCTTTTTGCACTTTTCTGTTCAGAAGAACAGTTCTTTTCCTCTGGACCTCACAATCAAGGTTCCCAATTATTTCAAAGGTTTCTTTTGTTATACATTTGTTGTTTCATCCAATTTATTTTCCTTGCTTGATTATGGTTCCTGGAATTTACTCTCCCTATTCCTATTTCAACCTTTTTTTCTCTTCCTGCTTCTGCTCATGGAATCATAGACTCACAGAATGGTTTTGACATTTAAAGGTCATCCAGTCCAACCTCCCTTCCAGGGGCAGGGACATCCAGCTTGATCTTGGAAACTTCCAGGGTCTGGGGAATCCATAATTTCTCTGGTAAATCTATTTCAGTGCCTCACTGCCCTCACAGCAAACAATTTATTCCTAATACATAATCTAAACCTGCTCTCTTTCAGTTTAAACCATCATCCCTTGTCCTGTCACTACAGGCCCTGATAAAAGTCTTCTTATAACCCCCCTTTAAGTATTGAAAAGCTGCAATAAGGTCTTCCCTGAGCCTTCTCTTCTCAAGGCTGGACAACCCCAACTCTCTCAGTCTGTCCTCATAGGAGACCTGCTCCAGCCCTCTGACCATTTCTGTGGCCCTCCTTTGGAGCCACTCCAGCATGTCCACATCCTCCTTGCCCTGGGGACCCCAGAGGTGGATGCAGTGCTCCAGGTGGGATCTCACCAGAGCAGAGTAGAGGGACAGAATCACCTCCCTCGACCTGCTGATCACACCGCTTGTTAAGCACCCCAGGACGTGTTTGGGTGTCTGGGCTGCAAGAGCACGTTGCTGGCCTCTGTCCAGCTTTCCATCCATCATCCCTTGTCCTTTTCTGTCTTAGAATGCTGGAGGTATCCACGTGTTCCTAGAGTATTTATAGTTGCTAAGCTTACAGCAGCTTCTCTTTCACACATAGACTCCTTGTCCTCATAATTTTGAGTTTTCATAAACTCCTCTGAATTTTTGCTGTCACTTCATCTCATTCCTTTAACACATTCTTGATCTTGATCCTAAGCAAGTGTGAAACTTCTTCAGGGACAACATCATCCCATGTGACAAAAGGGACTGAAGGGCTTGGCAGGTGTAGACAAGACTTAAAATAAAACCCTACCTCAATAGTGTGCTCCTCTGCCTCTGCTGGGATAGAGGAGACCATGTCCAGGATGGTAACGATTGCACCTAGGTTTGCTGAGGAATTGTTTATTGTGGTGATCTCCATTATTGTCTGTTCCTTAAGCTGTGCCAGGTAGGAGGGTAGTTGTTCTTTTGCCTCGGGGCTGTTGACCAAGGACTGAAACAGAAGAAAACAGCACATCACATTTGTGAAATTCTCTGACCTCACTGAGAGAAAGGTGACTCTGGGTGGTTTGTGGGTGGGAAGAGCACTGTGGGAGGACACCATGGCTGAAAGCCCAGGCCTGGCACCCATCTGTCAAGTGTAGTGGCCAAGGGTGTGGCACTGTAGGAAGGGCCTGGGGACGAGGCCGGGCAGTGGCCCAGGGTTGTTCCTATGGCCTCACTGTTGGAGTGCTCTGTAACAGGCTCTGGGCTTGGGCCTGAGCACGGCTCAGGGAACACTCCAGGCCAGCAGCTGCTCCTTGTGGAAGCCATGGACAAGGTCACCTTGCCTGGGGACAGAGTGTTCATGTGTATAGACATTATCCATGCAGTGCCTCAGGCCCTCTGGGACCCGGGAGTGCCCTCGGCTCTTTCGCTGGCTGCTGTAAATGGAGCCAAACATTCCTCATATCTTTTAAAAGAAACTTTTAAATGCTTCATATATTTTAGATTATGATAAGGAAAAATCATGCAATCAACATTTTTACTTGATCTTCTCACCCACCTCCCCAGCCCAAGCTCTACAAGCCCAGGAGTGTTACCTCAGCATTACTCAGCAGGTCGTTTATTGGTCCAGACAGGCAGTCATTCCTTGCAACCTTCCATGAGCTGTTGATGCAGTGGTAAGTTATATTGCCTTGGGTAAAACCTTTTGGATTTTTTACATCACAGCACGGCTTTATTAATATGTCCCTTTCTGTTCCAATGCCCAATCTGTCTGAGCAGGAAATTTTCTTACCTGTACAGAGAGGAGACAGAGGTAGAAAATAAGAAGAAGGGAGATGAATAAATTACCCCAACAAAATTTGTGATCTTTTCAAAGATATTTAAATTAGGATTTCAACTTACTGTCTTCATTAATTATGACCTTTCGGGATGTATGTCTCACATTCATAATTTTTATGAATCAGGAAAATAAAAAGGAAATCTAATAAAGCTCTGGTTTTTGAGTACTGAATAAAATTAACAAAAGAACACCCAAAGATTTAGATTTATCTGTTAGATTAGAGGGTTAGAGCTGGAATGGGATTATATTGACCAGTAAGTGAACAATAATTTGTACAAGGTTTATTCTGTTAAGGTACTCAATACTGCTGTAGCACTAGCAGGAAATTCATAAAGACCTTGATAGTGAGGCCTCAACACCTTTCTGATGAACAGTAAGTGTTGCTAATTGTATTTGATTGGCTTAGTCATATCAGTAAGTACCTGCTGATTAAAGTGATTAAAGTAATTAAAGTGCCTGCATATTTATTGCCTAAGAGAGTGAAATCTGGCAGATACAGTGATTCAACTGTAGGCACCACTGCTGTGGAAAAGAGAAAATTTCTGCATTAGGGGGATGTCCAACATTTCTTCCTTTCCAATGTAGAATAAAAGAGCTGAAATATCCAAACTCTTGTCAGAACTAAACATCAAAGCTGGATTTAGCAATGCTGAGTTCTAATTACCAAACGTTCCCTGCAGAGCTGACTGGAAGCTGCCCTGGTCTCTGCAGCACCTCACAGAGGTTGCCCTTCTTGTGTTCAAAGTGGAAATGCTCTCCCACAGGCTGCCCTCCTGAGCCACATGAGGCACCACAGTCTTTGATCCTTGCTAAATTGGTGGTGCCAGCTGGGAGCTGCATGACCACATTTCAACACAGGGCATGAAGCTTGGTGGTGCAGCCTGCACCACAAGGAAATAAGGGCAATAGTGATTAAACTGTCACTGCTTTGGAACACTCTCAAATACAGCAAAGACAACGCATCTTGTCTATTTCGTTTTTAAAAATTACATCAAAACCGGTATTTTCCTCTGTGCGTAAAAATTCCCCACCAGAAAAGGAGACAAAAATTCTTGTATAACAAAAAGCTGTTCCTGTTAGATGTCACTGGTGATGAATTTGTGGCACCTGATTTAGCAAAGATAGTGGGATTGCCTATATAACAGCTATAAACAGTAACTTTTTTTCTTACCAGGTATCAAATGCAGTCTTATATGTTCACTGTCAACTCCCTGCCCGATGCGGTTGATAAACTTGCAATATGCCTCGAAGTCTTTCTCTTTGTTACATTCTTTTTCCGTGTGGTTGTACGTGTAGCAGAGCAAATTGTCTTTTTTCTTTTTCACTGTATGGATGGATGAAGACAGGTTAACACAGGTTTGGGGTCAGCCAACTAAAACCAGCAGAAAGCATCAGCAAAACTTTCTTTTCTGTGAGTACTAGAAAAACAACTTTCCTTTGTGAAAAAGCTCCCTCTCTATATGCTGATCTCTGTCTTACTCCCCCTGTAATAAATCTGGCAGCTGCTGCATGATCAATACCTTTTCATTTACTGGTGTGTGAACAAATCCTCCCCAAACTCTCTTAATGGTGCAGTCACCAAAATTTTTTTTGAAAATATTTTTTGAGAATATTCTTCCTGCCTTTACCACAGGTCTTTCATTTAGGCTGGGATACTGTTTTTGCTGTCCCTATATGGTTCTTCTGAACTCAGGGTCTGTGCCACACTCCCACTGCTTTTCAGAATGTCTGTGCCTGAGGGTGAGTCTCCAGCTGGAGTCTCTTCCAACAACATCCTTGTCTTTTTCTTAGCTACTGAAGGCCTCCTCAGTCTCCACCTGCTTTACTCCTCAGCCTGTTGTTTTTCCACTCCTGCATGTTTCCTGAGCTATTTTTGGTGATCATACTTGTTTGGGGTTTTTTTAACTGTTTTGTAACTCACTCAAAAAATTCTGGCATGTTAAAAACAACTCATTTTAAAACTTATAGTATATAAAAACATGTCAGGGAAGCTGCAGGACTGCCCTGTATTTGAAGGCATAGAAGCCTAGGCTTTTGCATTGTTAGAGACATGCCCCCTGTATCCTCAAAGAAAATGAAATAGTTTTTTTAATTGCATTCTTAATGGGTTACTCGACATTTTTCATTAATTGATTTTCTTAAGTAATGCTTTCTCAGTACTTATTTTAGAAAATGGCAGAATGGAAGATAAAAGCAAATAAAAGGAGTTCAGCAATTTTCAATCTGGAGAAGGGTCAAGGTGCTCTCTTCTCCCTGCCTGGCAAGTCAAACCAAACACTGAGTTTACCTATTATGTATTTATCACTACAGCAGCAACTTCAGTATTAATCCCAGCCATGTTCCCCAGGCGTGCTAACTGTGCTAAAAAAAGTCCATTTCCCTTTTTTTTGCACCCTCAGAAGTACTTCTGGGCTGTCACAAAAGCAGTAAGTATGACTCGTTTACCCAGACTTAACTGCAAACAAAAACCCCAGAGACTGGGTTGTGACACACAGTGAAACTAATGATTCTGCAAGTTTATTGTGGCTTACCAACTTGGAATTCATTTTGTTGAACCATAAATGTAACCCTGTAGTCTCTCACGGTCTTTGCACTTATGCAGCACTCGAGGGCGTGTGGCACTTGGCACTGGATCGATGTTGCAATGGGATCTATCAGGATGTTCTGCTTCAGAGGCAAGGAAATCACCTCGATGGTCACATTGGCAGAACTCTCCAGGTTTTTCTGGGAGAATGTGCAGATGTAGGTGCCTGAAAGAAGCGATACAAAACCATGTTTCAGTCGACAGAAGTGCTCCTCAGCTTTTGCATGGTCATGAATGCTGAACAAGTACAGTGCTGCTGGCAACATCAAGGCTTGCTGTCCTCCAACACTTATAATTTTAACTGTGGGGGCTCTTTTTATTTACTGTGGCCAGACTGCACAGTGACTTGCTGGGCTAGAGGTGCTGTAAATGATCTGGTACAGAGACTTCATTGCTTTGTAGCCAATGTGACCATACTCACTCACCTCTCCAGTCCTGCGTGGCAGACTTCACTGTGAGCACAGACGTGGCTGGGAATCTGCTGTTTTTGATGCACATATCACAGTTGACTGCTTTTGTGTCATTTCCAGACTGGATTTTCCAAGTGATGCTGTCATAATTGCTCACATCACTTTGGCAGGTCACGTTGAACGCGTATCCCTCGGAAACCGTTGAGTTTGTGCTTGAAGATATCTTTACGTGGGCTGAGACAGCACAGGACAAAAGTCACGTTAGTGGGAGTTACTTTTAATTGTTTTCTTGCAAATTCTGTGCATTAAAGAGCTGTTGCTGTGTCACAGGTCCCTGCCCCTCACCTTTCCACAGGTACGTGACCTCGATGCTGCGAGTGCGCCTGGCTCCGTGCCCCGTCTCCAGCTCACACGTGTATGTGGTCACTGCACCCGACTTCTCAGGCGGGCACAGGGACTCGTTGAAGTTGAGCTGGTATCCAGTGCAGTTTCCACTCAAGATGGATTCTCCTAGAGAGAAATAAGCATTGTTTGAAGGGCGGTGGGTGTCCAGGAATACCTCTGGAAATAACAAACAATTGCTCCAGCTGTGGAAACCCTTGTGGGTTTGTATGCAGTTGACAGCATGGCACTTTTAACTGCTGAAGTTCATTCACATCTTTTACTGTGGCAACACTCACAGAGTGGCAGCACCCAGCTCTGTGCTGAGATTCCTCCTGCCAAAACCGGTCAGAAAGCAACAGCATTCCTTGGAAACCTCAGGGTCAGCCAAAATGAAGAGTATTCTGGTTAAGCCCAACCCAATTATCTGTGATATTTAGGGTGAGTAAAGGTGAGTAAAACAGGAGTAAACACTGCAGATTTTAATGTTGCCTAATTTTGAAATAAAAATGTGGAGGTACTTAACAGTCACTCAAAATCTGAAGAGTGCTGGTTTAGCTGTGAGCTCTAAAGCTGTCCCACGCTGCAGCTGACAGCACAGCTGACATGGCTTGGGAGCAGAGCAGAGCAGGCCAGGGAGGGCCTGGCCATGGGGAATCAGGGGTAAAACAGCCCATTGCAGCAGGCCAGGATCCCCTCTCCCTGCAAGCACAGCTGCACTCTGGTAACTGTCCTCTGTGGATGTGATTGCGTGCAAGGGCTTTGAAGATTTTATCTCAGTTACTTCATACTCATAAAATATTATGAGGGCAATAGACCGTTTAGGGTGATGGTTCATAGTCATTTTATGAGCATTTCTGTTTACGTTATTTTGTAGCTCTTTGTAGGACATTTACTTGGGGCCTTAATAACTCTCTGTACTGGAAAGCCTTATGGGATGCCTCTGACTCAACTGGTATGTGATGTATCACAGCTACAGGTGGACAGGGGAGCAGTGCTCACATTTAGCTGTACTGCAGCTGTTTCACAGTGCAGCACTTGTACCTCACAACTGCCAAATCTCAGTATGTGGTACATGAAAGATCTCTGTACCCCAAGGGTGCTTCTGGACATAGCAGTAGAGACTGATGAACTCACGCTTACTCTCAAAATTAGACCATGCAGAAATAAGCTTTTAGGAAGAAGCTGGTGTGCTGCTGGTCCAGGCAGCTGTTCCCATCCAGGATGGCACAGTTTAAGGCATCAGTGTATGGAGGTGCCTGAAGCCCCTCCAGCACCTTCACAACACATACAGAGTCTGTCCTTCCCCCTGCCTCACACCTTTGGGGCATACCCTGTATTCATCCTAGGACTTTGGGGCAGCCAGTTAGGAAGAGATCTCTGAGCAATGAACAAACCGAGCAGGTGAAAGACAACTTTTTATTTATCTTACCTGTAATGTTGATTGTTCCATCTACTTTCCAGGAAACCTTGAGCGATTTCAAGTGCCTGTCAATGCAACAGGACAGCAGAAGACCCTTTGCTTGCTCTTCAGGACTGTTACATGTGACATTGATGTTCTCAAAGTTTGGAGTGACATGCAGTGGAAAGACAGATATTGTTTCTGTGGCGTTGTGTATCTCTGTGTGAGACGGACTGCTCGTTACGAACACACAACTATAGGAACCTGGAAAGCACAACCAACAGTTTTTGCTGAGTTTGCCTCTATTCTGGAATTAGGAACTACTTCCACATCTCATTTTCACATGTCCCTGCTCTGCAGTGGCTCTGCTACTTGATGATCAATATGTACCCTCAGGTCACCTGCAGAACGCTTTCTGCAGAACCCTGGTGCCAAATGTATCCAGAGTAGGATTTAGTGTTGATGGATACTTGAGATCAGTGTTCTCAGACTGAAGTACTTCAAATCTGGCTGGCTAGGTGCTTTTGGAGTCTGTATATTGCCCATAGTCCTTCTGGCAGCAGTATGTCATGGTGAAAAGATTCCTACACAGAATGGGCAGCAGAGAGGTGCCCAGGGTGGGCTCCACCAGAACTGGCCTTGGATTGTAGGCTCTCAAGCTGCTCAGAAGGCATTGCTGAAGAGAGCAGAGTATTTATCATAGAAATACAGAATATTCTGAGGTGGATGGGACCTATGAGGCCGCTTGGCCCTGCACAGGACACTCCAAGAGTCACATCATGTGCCTGGGAGCACTGTTCAAACACTTCCTGAACTCTGTCAGGCTTGGTGCTGTTACCACTGCTCTTGGAAGTGTTCTAGTGCTCAACCACCCACTGCTGAAAAACTTTTCTCAGTTTCCCAAAACCTCCCCAACTCAGCTTCATGCAACCTCCTTGAGTCCTGTCCCTGGCCACTGGGGAGAACAGATCTGTACCTGCCCCTCTGCTTCCCCTCATGAGGAAGTTGAAGACCACAATGAGGTCTCCCCTCAGTCTCCTCAAGGCTGAACAGACCAAGTGACCTCAGCTGCTTCTCACACAGCTTCCCCTCTAGACCCTTCACCATCCTCATGGCCTCTTTTGGACTCTCCCTAATAGCTTGATGCCTTTTTTGTATTTTGGTGCCCAGAACTGTCCCCGGGACTTGAAGCGAAGCCTTTCCAATCCGGAGCAGAGTGGGACAATCCTCCCCCTAGCCTGGCTGGTGATGCTGCTCCTGATGTCCCCCAGGACATGGCAGTCCCTCCTGGCTGCCAGGGCACTGCTGACTCCCCTTCAGCTTGACATCGACCAGGACCCACAGGTCCCTTTCTCTTTATCAGGAGCTCTCTCAGGCACAAGTGCCCTGGATGCAGCCAGGCTTGGATTTGAGATTTGCAATCAGAGCTCCAAATTTCCTACATATTTTAAGTGTGTGAGTTTCCTTTCTCAGCTAGGATAGCCAAGAGAGAGTGCCAAGAGAGCACTTCCATAGGAGTGGAGATATCAAGGTTCAGAGCATCCTCAGTCCAAAGAATTTTGGATCCACTATTCCTTCCTTGCATATGTGTGCCAAAATAGCTGGTCACAGGCTACCCTTTTTGAAGGTGAATGTAGAATTCATGGTCCAAAGACAAGAACTGAGTGGGAGCTTGAGCCCAAGCTCTGATAATACAAAATAATTCCTCCGATAGCTCCTTCCAGAAAAATGCCACCAGTTTACCTGTTTCTGATTTTCAAAAATCCCTAAATATGCAAAACTGTAACCCTGAGCTCTGATTAGTTAGGTCATGTGTTTGAAAGGGTCAGGTGCTTTAAGGACAAATTCAACCACAGCCTTCAGTTACCACATCAAAAGGGTGGGAAGGCCTCAGAGCCACACAGTCCCCACCATCTCCCCTGATATGACAGTGAAGCCTGGCACTTAGAACATCCAGTCATGTACAATCAGTTCAGCCAGTTCACATCCTATGGCAATGCCAATTAATATGTAAATTGTTAATGAAAACAACAGGGAAGTTATGGGGGTCAGTGTAATTTTCACATTTCCTCTAGGAAAATGCAGCCACTGCATTCATCTTTGCTTTTTACAGAGCTAGCCACACCAAAGATTTACATCTGCTGTTTTAACAATGGAAAATCATACCAGAATCCTTCGTTGTAACGTTGGTCATTTTAAGAATCGATCTTCTGGTTGCTAAAACTGTCTCTATCGAATGCTGGGAGCTGTTGGAGATGGTCTGCTCAAAGTGATACCAGATCACATTGGCAAATGTTGAGTTTATCTCACAGGTCAGTCTTACTGTGTCCCCTTCAAAAATGTTCGAGGGCTGCACCGTGAAGTTTGTCTGATCTGGGGAGACAGAGAGCAACATTCTGCATTACTGTCACTTCAGCTCACATCTTTATGGTGTCTTTCATCTCATGAGGGTCCCAGGTGCTTCATCATCACCATCAACATCAGCTGCAGGGCACCACCTCTGATACAGGCCAGGGAATTTTCCCTCAACATATTCTTTTAGTATCTTTCTGAGCTAAATATTCCAGAAGGTTTTATGCAAAGAGTTAGAAATATTATTATCACCACCACTACTTTCCAATTAGATAAGCTGGGAGGAGAAGCAACCAGGTTGAAGTAATCCTCTGAGACAGACAGTCCAGCACACAGTGCACTGAGAGCAGAACCTCCAGGGCACTGGATCAGCAGCTGAATTATAACACTCTGTCCAGCAGCAGCGTGGAAAATGTGCCAAGGAAGCCAAGGGGAATGTGTTGTCATGTAAACTGCGAGAGTTTTGTGTTTTCCTTTAAAGAGTAGGAAGTGCTGGCAGCCTGACATTTTTAGAGCTCATGTCTCAGATCTGGAGATGAATTAAAGGGGTTCAATCTCTTTCCCCTGGACAGACCACATCAGGGGTAACTTAGAATTGTTTACGCTGGAAAAGACCCCTACATCATCAATTCCAACCAGTAACTGATCAGTGGAGTAGCTGAAGTTTTTTGGTTTTCATAGGAGGTTCATGGTCCTCTCATGAAGGTGCTGAGCTTTGGTGACACAGGATAAAATAAAGCAGCTACGAAATAAATGTTTATTGAAAATCCAGTACCAAATCATCAACAGTATAGGGCAGCTATATTACTCAGGCTAAAAATACTAAAGTAAAAGTTGAAGGAAAGTACTGAGAGTTTTAAACTTACTAATGATTATTCTTGTGAAGGTGGATTGGTTCAGCTGGTACGATGAATCCAGAAACTGTGGTACAGCTCTGTTGGAATCTCCAACCTGAGTGAAACTTGCTGCTCCTGTTCTTACTTCATAGTTCACAAAAACACTTCCAGGGCTAAACAGATACAAGAATGAGAGAAGCACCAGAATTCAATATCCTTGTGTATTAGTGGTTTTCTAGGTTGTGGTGACCCATCTTGCATGGCTGGGAAGGCCTGGAGGCTCCTCTTAGGACTCCAGACTTGCTCTGGTATACAAGAAAGTTGTGCTACAGCCCTTCCCTAAGAACTAACACCTTTATGTGACATCTTCCTCCTCTGATGCTTATTTCTAGTAAACTTTCCTTAGAAACCTAAAATACAGCTGCATTTAAATATGTGTGGACTGCAGCAATGCCTCTTTTATCCAAGGCTGTATCCAGAGCCAATGTACTAAGTCATCTTCCTCATGGCCTAGGAAATGTTGTTAGATTTATTTGCATCCTTTTCCCCTTTGGGTGGAGCTCAGTCTTTCCCATAAAAGGCTTTGATCCAGATGGAGAATGATTATGTTTCTTGGACTTTTGCACAGTGATGAATTCTATCCACAATCCCATTGCCATGTTCATAGCTGGGCTTTGCTTTGCAGGGATTATTCTGTTATTCAGTGTTGTCCAGAGTGAACGTAGCTTTTGCTCCTGTGTCCTTGAGACTGGACAGAAAGATTTGTGTCTTCCAGGAAAAAAATGAAATTATTTACCTACCTGAAACCCGTTACTGTTGCTGATACAAAGCCTGGTAAACATCTGTAGCTGGCATTAAACTGTGAACAAAGACATAGGACTTGGTGTAAGTCTTCTCTGTATTACTGCAGTGTGCTTAAAACAGGAAACTCTCCGTTCCTGACATGAGGAAGGATGTGTAACATATCTGCTACCACAGGCCTGGTGCTCTGCTGGTGTCATGGAATAGATTTCTGTTCATGGTTTCATTTCATGTGTACCCTCATGGATTTAAGCTAGGACCAATAATGAGATTTTTTTTTCGTGCTTTAGATACAAAAGATCCCTAAATACTCCCCAGTGTATTAAAATGAATGGGAATATTTTCATTGCCATCAGTGGAACCAGCTTTGGCCCACTTTGTAGCTCCCACTGCTGCACATTTCCCAGCTCCCCACAGAGACACTGACAGGCCACCCAGGCACTTGGGGGAAACACCTCAAGTATTTCTTAGGGGGCTCTCAACCTTCAGAGATGGAAAATAAAGTCATTACCGCTTCTTCAAGGTCTGCTTTGTAATTTTGGTATAACACAGAGGAAGAATCCTTGAGATCATCCTGGAAGTCTGTGTCGAGCCTGACTGACATACTCATTACAATGGGCTCTCCCATACCACACGAGTCTGTAAGGAAAGACATAAAGATAAATGCAAAATAATAAAACACAATGCTTATGAGGTGAAAATGAGCTCATAATCTGATGAGACAAAACTTTCTTTGCTCAGTGAAAGCTGAAAGTCCCAAAGAGGCGTGGGAATGACTCCAGGAGCTGGGGCTCCAAATGCAACTATCTGCAAGTGCTTGGGTCAAGGAAAAGAGTTTTAGAGCATCTCTGCAGACTTCCCACATTCACAGGAGGTGTGGTAGCCAGCTCAGTCCTGATGTGTTGTTTTATCACGCCTTTTATCACTATTCTGACCTCTGAGCAGTACATGAGCTGCACAGTGATTAAGTTCTGCCCTGTGTCTCCTCACCTTCGGTCTGGGGCTCACAGTAAGGTCCATAGAAAGGCATTTGCTGCGTGTAGCCACAGGGCAGGGCTGGGTCCAGGCTCTGGGAAGGGCAGGGCATCACATCACTGCACACCGTGCTTGGCCAGGCATAGCCACTTTCACAGAAACAGCAGCTGCTGTTCTCACCACTGGGCAGGCAGACTGCAGTCAGACAGACAGAGAAACACCATGAGAATGGCAAACAGGGCATAGCTATTCCAAGATAAATATTTGCCTTTCTATATCTTTATGACAGGGATCTCAAAATGTTGCCCTTCTTGTGAGTCCGCTTGAACGGTGCCAAAATGTTGATCCAACACCTTGCAAATTTTGCTCCACTAATTGTAAATGACTGACCAGAAATGGGAACCAGAGTGGTACAGGGAGAAGTTTGATCAATTACTTTTAAGTAACTGAATGGAGATGTGAAGTCTGATCCTAAAAATTTACCTGGCATACTGGCCAGGGTCCCATAATACTTTTCAAACTGGGTATTTTTATGTCACCTGAGTTGAAAGCAAGTGTATAGGCTTTTAAAGATTGTAAGAGCAAAATCATTCAGAGTCCCAGTGCTAATGAGGTGTTGTGTTGTTCTATCCTCTGGCAGATGCTGTGTGAGAGAAAGTAACATTATCATTAAGTGCTTTAAAGCACTAAAAAAAAGAACCCAACCAAAAAAAAACCCAAACCGAAACAAAACAGAACACATCACTGTAACTTTTTCTGCTCTTAATGTGTCATTGGCAAAGTAAGATATTAACAAATTGATTTCCACACATTGCGCGTGAGCCTGAAGGTGTTTATGAGATCTGTTTGCATGTTGTTTTGGGAACTGTTGAACACTTCCTTTCAGTGCTTTCATGGGCCAGTGATAAGAAGGTATCAAATCTCCTCTGCTGTTGTAAATGCTTGGCTTGTTTGTATATCCTTTGCTGTATTACTCACATGTGAGCTGCACAACCACAATTCGTGGAACAAAACCTGTCTGATATCTTGCCCTGCGAGAATAGGTTAAGTGAGTTCCATCTCATGCAGCTATCTCTGTCAGGGTCAGAGTACAGCCTCTTACAGCCATTTCTGTTCCAGATACAGGGGCAGGGAAGTAAACAGTCTGATAACTGCTGTCACAGCTTCCTGAAACTTGAAAGTAACTCAGGCTGCTTGTTAGCTAAACTGGAGCAAAATCCTTTGGCTCAGGCTTCCTCCAGCTTTGTCTCTTCCTTGGGAAAAGAAAAGCATTTAGAGCTATTCCTAATGCCAACATTATATAAAGAGGAGTGGTGAGAGACAGATAACAAATATGCTGTTGTGTGCTACAGCTTCATCCTTGCTGGGTCTTTCAGCAGGAGCAGAGATGGTTCAGTTTTGCTGATTTCAAAGCATGATGGGTGGTAAAAGTGGGAGACATCAAATACTGACAAAACTCCACATTATCCAGAATAAACAAATCAATAACCAACCCACCTGTTGTAATGCTGATGTTTGAAACTGTTGTTTGTGCATTTGAAATATTAATTGGAACTGTGAGATTGATGTTTTTGAAATAGTCTCTGATTTGGTCCAGATAAGATGAATCCTTCAGGCTTACTTCAATGTCAACAGTGTACTCCGGAAAGGGGAGGTCAAGAACAAGCACTGAAAGAGAAATAGAATGAGACTGCAAAGCTGTGTTTGAGGGTAAATCACAAACTGATGTCCTCCAGTTTAGCATCTGGGGTCTTTGTTGCTATTTAATGACAGCTTAGTGTGGCATTCTGCTTGGGAGATCTTGCTTCCCACTCAGCAGACATTCTGCTTCTGTTCTATCTGCTGCTTGCCTGAAAAAAGCCAGATTTCTTTGGTGTCAGAGCATAGGAAGCTGATACAAATGGCACAATATGTTCATAGAATGGCTGTCTCATCCCTTCTCTCCTTAGAGTCAGTAAGTTGATGGGTTGCCAACCACAGATTGAGCCATATAGGGATTATCTTATCTCATCCCGTGAGTCTTCTCCCTTTATCCTTCTGATTCTGCTCCCCATCACACTGAGGGAGGGTGAGCAAGTGGCACTGTGCTCTTGGCTGGGGTTAAACCTCAACCACTCCTTGTCCTTGATGCCCTCAGTTCAGTACATCAAGAGATGCTGTCCCTAACCATGACTTCACCCCTGGCTTGCCAGGAACCTGCTGTTCCCATACATTTGTGTACGTACTGTTTCTCTTCTGCCTTTGCATCTCTGGGTAGAAGCTTTCCTGTCCTAGTGGGCTGTCAATCTGTGGGAGGGAAAAAAAAGGGGTGAAGCTCTGTGAGAATAACAAAGTGAAACTTTAGCTGCTGCCGTTGGCAAAATAAACTAGTGAAGAAAATACTGACATAGATAATTTTTCTCACTAATTTTGGCCTCACTTCTCCAACCCCCCACCCTATCTTTCTCTTTAAACAGAAGATTTCTATCTTCCAAGCATGGAAGGGTTAAGCACCAGCTGAGGGATGTACTGAGTCTGCAGATGTCGCTTTGAATATCTCTGTAAACCCAGTGTCCCAGCTTAGGAGGATTTTTGTGTCTAGCCTCAAGGACTCTACAGGACTGGCACAGTGCACTTTGTCCTGGATCAGCCTTGTGAAAGGTTTGGGAAACTTGGCCACTGGGCCTTGAACCCAGCAACTGGACTCTGATCACTGTTTGCTTTCCTCTTTGCTCTGAGCTCCCACCTCTGCAGCAGCAGCAGAGCCAGCCTGAGCAGGAGAAGAAAGGGGATTGAAAAGCCTTGACTCCAGCTCAGTTGCCCAGGTCAGCTATTTTGGGGCCATCAGTAACACACAGCTGACCAGGGCAGGGGTGGCACCACTTCACTATGACTGGGTTTACACAGGCTGCAGCCAAGTGAGATTCAGACCATCTTATCTTTTTTTAATTGTGCCCTAAAAATACATTGGCACCACCGTTAGCAAGAAAGGCTAAAGAACAAGCAAAGACTCAGGCAGGAAATTTGCAGCTTTGCCAGTTTCTTGGTTCCTACTGAAACCTTTATTTACAGAAAGAGTGAATAGCCTGGCAACTCTTAAGTCATCTCTTTACATAAAGGAACCATCTGGTGTGTGATTAGAGCTGGGGTTTGTATCCCAGCTGTGCTGGGGTGAGGATCCCAAGGCGTGCTGGCACTTTTTGCCCTGCTGGGAGGTTACCTTCATGTTGGAGCTTGGCTGCAAGAGTTACAGAAAGTGCACTGTGACCCATGTCTTCCTCCAGGTTTGGACTCAGTGGTTTCCTTTTTCAATTATTCTCCCAAACAACTGCAGGGTATTGCTAGGTTGCTAAATGCTTCACATATTTCACACCATAAAGTAATGACTCATCTGCAGGCCAACCCATGATCAGTGGTGCTAAAAAAAGAGGTGTTGCTTTTTTCATGACAACTCCTAAGTGCTGAGATGAAGACAGTTTGGAAAAACAGACCAAACAAGAGACTTGGCCACTGTTTTAGACATCTGCTGAAACGCAGATGAGGCTGCTGCAACCAGACATATCTTGGTTTCCCAAAGCAGGGGATAGTGGTAGAAAGAACTTAAGGAGTTCCCACCTTCCTCTTCACATTTCCTTTCTTTTTTTTCAGTCTTCTCAAAGAAGGACACAATGGAGAAGACAAAAGAAGTATTTTCTGGTCTAATAATAATTGTGATGGCCAAGAGTTGTTAGATTTGTAGACTAGTTTTCTTTACCAGATTATATTTACTTCTGTCTGGTTAGACCCTTGGTTTCTCTGTCCCTTTTTGTCTTTTTTTGTTAGGGACTGTTTCTGCAGAAACTCTCTGTTAAAAAAACCATGTACAGGATGAAGCACAAAATGGCTTTCCATAATTCACACTATTTGTGAAACAAAAGGGATCTGTGAAGATTATTGAAAAATAGGGAAACTGAAGTAAAATCTCAGTTAATGGGCAACATCTAAACACAAATCACTCAGGAGTAGTGTTTTGGCCATGTGCAGTTGTCCTACTGTTGAGACAGTCCTGTCACCTACCTGCAAACACGTCACTTCTAGATATATTTGGTTCTTCTCTCATAGGATGGGTCAATTCCATCCAAGAGCAGTGCCCACATAACTGTTATGTAGACTTAACTCCAGAGAAAGCAACTGAAATTCCTTGCAGACCAAAACAGGTGAGAAACAAGATGTATTTTGTTCAGTGCCTTCTGGAGAGGCTTTAAGACTGGGAAACACGAAGAGCCAAATTTTGGATTTCTCCATCTCTTTTACACACCCTGGGTTCAGATTCCCCCCCACCTTGGTCTTATTCTGACTTCTTCCAAGGTTTTGTGGGTGTAAAGGAGAACATCAGGGTGCTACAAGCAGAGACCCAGAGACAACCAGTGGGGCTGGGGAAGGATACTCACTACATATGAGAATGGATAGAAGTTTGAGCCCTGTGGTGTCTGGCAGCAGGCTGAGACCAGCAGGAAGAGGCAGTGGAGACCTGTGGTGATTTGGGATGGCATTTTGCCTGGTGACTTTGCTGTGCAGCCTGGAAAGACAATGAAGCAAAAGGACCAGGGAATTTTCATCTGACTTGCACAGTAGGAAACACCAGCCCACTCCACAAAAACAGCATTTTCTGCCTCCTTCAGCAACTCTGCCTGTTCAGCTCATGCAAGACAGGCCTTAAAACAAGGCCTGTAATTATTCCTGAGCACTGCCATCACTCTTTCCCCCATCTCTCCTTTTTCTGTGTCAGCTGTACCTACTCAAAATAGGAGAAAGAAATTGCTTGGAGAAATCAGTCCTAAGCAGATTCCTAACAGGAGCAAAGGAGTTGCTGGAAATCTGCCATGAGAAGAGTTGACTTTGGATCTTCAAATATCCCTCTCAGTGGTACTTGGGAAATGCACAGCCAGGAGATGAGGGAATAGTAAGGAATGTTGCTGTAAGTGGGGGCCTGTCCTGTTGCAGCAGGGAGAGCTCTGCTGCCAGCTGTATCCCACTCTGGAGAGGGCTGTAGCATCACCATGGGCTCAGCTACAGATTTCTGTGTGTTTGCTACCCCTTGGCTAGCAATGGACACCACAAAGAGTGGCATCTTCTGGAAATAATCTGTGTTATCTTGAGGTTTTCACACACTTCTCCATTGCACTGAAGTTAACAAATAAGTAAACTAGAATCTAAAAGCAAGGACACACAAGAATATAATGTAGTGCCTGAAATCACAGACACACCCCTACACACATCCCCACTCACAGACACCTCCTAACACACCCCCCAATAACATTTTCTACCTAATTAATACCTGAGCTAATTTAGTCATACAGTAGATTGAATGGTGAAACATAAAGGGAGATGTAAAACATTCATGGACCCTTAAAACCAGTGCTGACACATTTATGCAACAGAAGAGAATAGAGAAAGGGACATGAAGAATACATAAAATACATATATTTTGCTATGAATATGCACTTTCTGGTTATTCCTAACAAAGCACTTTCCTAGCTCCAGAATTAAGAACTAGTAGAGAGCCACAGAAAAGAGGATTGTGAAAATAATTTTAAGCACTGAGGAAAGAGTCTAAGCATAATACTGGACAGCATCTGAGTGGAAAACATCAGCCTGGTTAAAATCATGGACTCTTGTAAAATTACAGTCTTTTTGCATTGAAAAATTCATCCAAACTCAAGTTCCGCAAGGCACTGAGTCACTAGGGGAAAACAGAAAAATCAGCACCTCCTGAGATCAGTGGCTGCCTATTGCAGCCATCATTTATCAGAGCTGGTGCTCCCACCCAGGCTGGGGCTTTGCTGGCACCCTCCTGCTCAGAGGAATCCATGACAGAAAATGACAACATGAACATGATCTGTGTTCTCACCTTGTTAGCTGGAAGAGGATGGCAAGGAGTTTATAGCCAAGCATGTACTCGGTGCCACCAAGGTGGGTGCTCAGCAGGGATTTGTGACCTTTCTCACCAAATGTGGTTCTTGGAGAGATCCATCTGGAGTGGGACTTCACCTGGATACTGACCTGGTTAAAAGACAGGAGGCAAAAGCAGGAATTAATTGTTTTCTTTTCAAATACAGACATGTCATCACCAGAGCTATGCAGGAATGAGGTGTAAGCCTGTACCTTATCCTCTGTTCTCAAGTGATGTGGAAAAGGCAGAGATGAGTGATGCAACTAACAAAAGCAAAGTCTGCCTGTGAATATCTGTATTGGGGTCACAGCAGACTGAGTGACTTGGTCATGAAATTCTGCACTGATAAGTGTAAGGTAGAAAGAAATGATCATGATATTATGTATTCTGTGATGGACTCTGAACTGACAATTACCACTCTGAAATGGGGTCTGAAGAAAATGTCAACTGAATTCTGAGATGTAATTAAAGAAGGAAAATTAATTTTAAGATATTTTAGGATAGCAATGGAGGGAAAGAAAAACCAAAACCAAAACCAGACAAACAAAAAAACCCCTCCTAACCAACATAAGCAAAACAAAACCAAAACAAAATTAAACCAAACCAAAATAAAATAAACAAAGAAAGAATAAAACAGAGAGAGAAGACTCTTTTATCTAGACATCTGAGCTAACACAGTGAAGCTGCTCTTATACTTCTATACAGGAATAACCAGAAAGAAGGACATCAGAGTATCTTCCTACCCCACTCCAAAATCTATTAAAATAAAAGAGTGTTACAGGCTTTTTTTTTTTTTCATCCAATCAATGAATGGCTAAGAGAATTGGAGGAAAAAAATGTAGGGAAATTCTTTTCAGTTTCCTGGGCATGTCTGTCACTGTATCCAGTTCAACCAGAGACTATTTTGCTGTTTTGAAGACTTGTAACAAACTCAAGACTTCCATGGATCTTGATGATCTCAAGATCACAATGGATCAAAGTGGATCAAGAAGGGAACATTATGAGCTGTGACACAAATTCCTGAGATAATGACATGACAATAATTGAAGCACTAACAAAACAAAGGTTTCTGGTAGCTTTGTATATTCAGCATATTCTCACAGCATATGGTGACAAAATTTAATCTGCCCAAAGACTTTGTATCCCATTGGTAACAGGTTGATGAAACAAATGATAGAAAGGCAAAAAGGTCATTAAACAAAATTTATGATGAGGGTAAACAACATCTGGCACAGTTTTGCATTTATCTTTGCCCTGCTCCCAAACCTGTCTTCATATTCAAATGCTGAGGGTCAGCCTCTATTTTCAAACACATCTTTTGTGTGACTTTATGTAGCTGACAGCAAACACCCTGTTAATTGTACATGTAAGATAACATATAGAGGACAACTCATTTACATGAGAGCTGGGCTGCCACTCAGGCTACTTAAAGTTCTAAAACATCCCAAGCCAGTATCCAGAAAGCCAGAAATACAACAAACAAATCACAAATGGGGAAAAGCATTAAATGTTCATCTCAAAGAATAAAGCATTGCTGTGAACATTTTAGTGAGCAAATTCTCAAGTGTCTGTCAGCCTTCAGTGGGCAAAGCACACGTGCAGACACATTCCTCATTTCTCACACAAACTGTCCCCTGGGAAGCAATACATATCTTCAACTTATAAAGCAAATGCTTGTTCTCCACAGCATTCAGGCTGGAAAATGTTGTTTAAAGTTAACTCTAAAATGAAGAAGATTCCTAGAAGTAAATAACAAGGTCTCATTTTAACCCAGGACATAGGGGAGATACATGACCTTCTTATTAATTTTTCTCTAAGCTTCTCTTTTTCATGAATGTTGTAAAATAATTACACCTTCTCTTGCAAATCCACCCAGCACAATAGTCATCATCACACATGTTTTAGAAAATAAAGACAACACCCAGAGATATATTATGATTTACCTTCTCAGATGTTCAAAGAGATCTTCTAGTTAGATTCATCTTAAACATCATCTGCTTTCTACCATAGCCCAGGCTGCCCTCTCAAAGAGAAATTAAACCAGAGGAACTTTTTTAATTAGTTGAACAAGTTCTTACTGCCCAGAAAAGCAGTTGATTCCAGAACCTGCCCTCCAATTTCAAGAGGCTGAGCAGATATGCCACTGCAGAAAACCCACAAGGCATTTTAAGAGGAGATATTTCCTGATACCACTCCTGAGGTTGTACTCATTATTTCCCCCTTCGCTGATCTGAGTCCCTCAGTGTCTTATCTGCAGATTAGTGGACTGACTTGCTCAGCTGCTGTTACTCACCTTCTTTGTTCTGACAAAAGAGGGTGTTGAGGACTGAAAGCAGCAAAGTCACGTTTTGTAGCTATGGCAAAATGTTTGTGGGCTTTGACTTAAACTATAAAGGAGGAAACCCCTGAAATTTTCCTACCTGAACTGGCAGCACGCTCGCTGGGCTGGGCCTGGGAGGCTCTGTGGAGACACATTTATGCCCTGGAGAAGCTGCACAGGGATTCAGACCCGTGGCTCTGGTGGCTACTGGAATTCCCAGGAACCAGGGGAAACTCTGATGTGTTATGTATGTTTCTACCTTGAACAAAATCTGGAGCCAAGAACACTCTGGACAAACAGGGGACATCTGTCCAAGTAACAGTGGAGCCCTTGTCCCTACAGTGTTTGATAACAGCTGGTTTATCAATGGAATTTGTTTCCACAGCAGTGTGTGAGGCAGTGACTGACTGAGTTGGGAAAGCCCTGGGATTAAGCTCTTGTTGTGGGGGAATTATTTTTTAAACACTGGTTAATTCAGGAGACAGGTCTGTTCCCTTTTCTGCAAACCTGGTCACCTGCTGCTCCCTGCAGTGTGGTGAGTCAGAGCTCAGTCTTCTGCAGCAGTTTTAAGGTGATTAAACTGGCATGACTGATGCCCTCATTACCCTTACAGTCTTTGTCTTCACTGCTGTGGTGGCATCAGTCTGATTAATTGGCCACCCAAGCTGCTTCAGGAACCTGAACAAGCAGAAGACCAAGGCATCATCTACAGCACTCAGTGCCATCACCTCTCTCTCTGCAGACTGCTTTTACTGATGGCTTTCTGCTGATGCCTTCCAGATTCTTACTCAGCTTAACTGCCCATCTCTGCAGAAAATCAAAGCAGCAATGAGGTGTCCAACTCACTTTCATCTGAGTCTGATCAGCTTAGAGAAGGTCCCAGTTGTGCCAGGGCCAGAGCAAGGAGAGGAGCAGCTAAGTGGCCCCAGGCAGGGCAGGGAGATGGAACAAGGGTTGGCAGACAGGGCAGGAGGGTAAGGACAAGGAGGACCTCTGCCTTTCTGCCCTGGCAGGCTGTTCAACATGAGTTCATGGTCTGTGCCTACAGGAAAAGCTGATCATTTTCTCCCAAAGTTGCTCCCTTGGCTGACTGCTTGCAGGTTGGAATGAGCAGCCAGTGCAGAGGCTGAGAGGAAGGGGAGGCAGAATTGGCTTAGGCTGAGGTACCTGGGCCTGACATGGAGTCACACTTTCCACACTGCCAGTCCTTGACTGGAAAACTGGTCTGTCTTAAACTCTCTTTCCTCAACCCCCCCTTTTTTTTTATTTGTTGAGAGGGTGAGGGGGGTGAGAGTTTGTTGTTGTGTTTTTTGAAAATTTTAAGAAAGAGCACCCTGGGGTGTGAGAATGTGAAAGAATGTCTACAAGGCTTTCTTAAAGAGGGTTTCTCTTCAAGGTTTATCATCAAACTGCATCCCAAATGTATGAAAAATCTTGGTTTAATTTGCAGGAGAATGTGAAAATTATATAATGTCAGAGCCTTAGGTATGTAATCAACTTGGTATATGAGCACAGGGGATGTCCTGATCGTCCCAATGTTTTTTCCTGTACTCATTCATCATGTACTGTCCTGTCACCAGCAACTGTGAACTTCCTGGATTCTAAAGATTTAAGGTTTCAACCTCAAAACATTTTTTATTTAAACATTTGAGTCTGCAATTAGCTTTCACAGGCTCAGGAAAGCAAGCAAGAGGTGTTAGAGGACACCTGCTCTGAACCAGAAGGATTCATCCAAACCAAGGCAGAGCTACAGGGATCCTTTAATTCAGTGGAAATGTGTGGTTGCAAAAGCATGTGAACACATTTCATCTGTCATGAAAGACAGCCCAGGGTAAGGCTCCAACATAGCTGCACCCTGGGAGATACTCTTCAAAGAGAAGGCAAACATGGAAACAACTTAGAAATGAAGCTGTTGTGACTCTCTTGACTCACTCATCCTCATTCCAGACCTGGATGTTCACACTTCAGTCTCATCTCTAGAAATGAATCTCAGCAATTTGTGTAACCAAACCCCACTGTGAGTTGTATCCAAATGCAGAAAAAGATGCCAGAACCACTCAGAAACTGGACACAGCACTGCAGATTCTTGCACCATCTGCTATTCTTATTATTGAGTCTGAATTTTTTGTGTTCAGGCCCCCAAAGTTGTGTTTTTAACATGTGAGGACAGAGTGAATCCCAAGCATACTGGAGCTAATAGGTAGATTACTTTGAGATAACAGTTTTTGGGGTGAATCTGATGATGCTTCATTTATTATCTCTATCACATGACTTTAGATAGTTTTGCCCACCTCAGTCTTGCAGAAAATATTCTGGAGGGAGTCCTAAGAAATTGCTACCTCAATTCACTCACTGTAACAATGTTGAAATCTCATTATTAATTTTTTTAACAAATATTTTTAATTGAAGACCTGGGAGGTAACAGAAGTGCACTGTGTGATGCTGTTGATGTTTTGGCTGGAGCGCTGTGTCCGGATGTTGCTGTGTTGGAGAGCATCCAAAGGAGAGCCATGGGAATGCTAAGGCAAGAGCATTGTATAACCTCAGTGACAAGAGAAATAATCTTGTGAACAGGCTGAAGGTTGCTCAGATTAGATAGGACAAGACTCAGGTATGGACAGAGTAACAGTTTGTCCCTTGAAGAAGGACTGACATGGATGTTCACAGCCACGGCTGGCTGAAGGATGTACAAAAGTAAATACACTGGTGATTATGGAAAATATGTGATTTTAATATTTAGAAGCACAAAATTAGGCTACCCAGGGTGGCTGCAAAGTTTCCTTTAGTGGAGGTTTTTAAAAACAGGCTATAAGATTGCTGAAATGGAGGAGAGCCTCTGATTCTGCCTCCATGTGGGTTTGTGGCAGTGAGGAGATGGGTGGATTGTTTCCTGATCTCTTCCAATTACCTGTGTATCTCTACACTTCTTCAATTTGTGCAACGAATGACTTCAAAGAGATTCAGAGGAGATGTGCAAGACTACAGATCGTGTTCTCAGAGCTGTGTTTGGACTGACCAGGGCAGTGACTGTTCCCCTGTGCTTGGCACTGGTGAGACATCAAAAATCTTGTGTTCAGTTTGGGGCCCCTCATGGCAGGAAGGACACTGAGGGGCTGGAGCACTTCCAGAGAAGGACAGCAGAGATGGAGAAGGGTCTGGATCACAGGTTTGATGAGGAGCAGCTGAGGGAGCTGGGGGGGCTCAGCCAGGACAAAAAGAGGCTCAGGGGGGACTTTCTCACCCTCTACAACTCCCTGACAGGAGGGTGAAGCCAGGTGGGGGTCAGGCTCCTCTCTCAGATAACAAACAAGAGGACAAGAGGACAAGAGGAAATGGCCTCAAATTGCTCCAGCGGAGATTTAGATCACACATTTAGAAAAATTTCTTCAAGGAAGGGGTGGTCAAGGACTGGAACAGACTGCCCAGGGCAGTGTTGGAGTCACCATCCCTGGAGGTATTTAAAAGATATGGACATGTGGACTTGAGGGCCATGGTTTGGCAGTGCTGGGTTAATGGCTGGACTTGATGATCTTAGAGTTCTTTCCCAATCTGTGATTCTACCTTAGACAAGTTTAGGAATTCCTTTCTGGACCTTTGCAGCACAACATCCTCACTGGTTTAAGCACAGGGGAGGTAAACTGTATCTACAGCCTTATCAAGGGTTTCCCCAAAACAATATTTCCAGAGGAGGGTACAGTTGGCACCTTTTTCTACATCAGCTCACATTTTCCATCCTTGTTCATGCAGTTCTTATGTTCCTGCAGTACTTATCTTTCCTTTTGACCTATGATTATGACTTTAGATTCCTCTATTCCTCTGTCAGCCTTCCTGTGAATTGTTGATGACTTTTTTACATACCCAAATAATCTACATGGAAAATGAAAATAATTTAGACTCAGCTATCTGAGGATCAGTCTCAAATCATACCATGACCACGCAGGACTTCCTGCAAGGAGAGAACACCTCTGTAGGACTCATGTTTGCAGGGCACAGTAGCTGAAATAGCAATCATTTAGCTGGATGACTGAGAGCACAGAAAACACTGCCCAGCTGAAAGTCTGAATTATCACATTCTCCAGGCATTCCTAATGCTCTGAGAGCAGCCAGAAGAATTTTCTGTGAGCATTTTTAACACATTCTGGACAGTGCCAGCCAGCCCTGCAATGTTTTCCTAGCCCTCCTGGCACAGTTCACAGTTGGACTTACTGCTTGTCACTGGAGAACAGCCATCTGTCAGATCAGTCAGGGTATTCTTGCATGAATAAGCATCAGCTGCCACAGTTACTGGCTAAGCATTAACTGAGGGAAGGAGGAAGGTGAGAAACAGTCCAGCACATTTGGAGAGGCATGAACACTGTCCTGGTCACTGGCCAGCTGTACAGCTGACCCCTCTGGGAAGGTACCACACCAAGGCTGGACCTCTGGCCAGCCTCTGCCATGGGGCTGGGTGACAATACACCTGCACTTACAGCCACACCACTGTCTTAGGACAGGGAGGCATCTTTGGCAGGGAGGTGATGCCCACAGGATTCCTGGGGATGATTCTGTGCACAGCCAGGAGCTGGACTCAATGATCTTTGTGGGTCTCTTCCAGGTCTCTTCCAACTCAGCATGTTCTGTGATTCTGTGACAGCTCATGGCTTCCACAGCCTTGCCAGTGTGGTGTGATGCAGACACCTGGGCTCTACCAGAACCAGAAATAACATGCTGCTGGCATTCTCTATAATCCCTGCCAGCAGGGCTTAGTAGCTCATTTCTGGTTGCCAGGCTGCTTCTACAGACATTCTCAGGCCTGTGGCTCCTTACTTGTGTTCCTTAGCTCGAGTAACCTCTGTTCACCCAGAGAGACCTGGCCTATTCCACTTTATCCTTCTGTCTGACTCACCAACTCTGTCTCTTACAGGCAGACACAACTGCAAGCCTTTCTTTTTCTGCCAGTCATGCCTTCTTTCTAGAATCTTTGTGATAACATTTCTCATTTGATGTTAAGACTTAAGAAAAAGAAGATTTCCTGGTTCTGGATGCATCTTAAGCACAGTGTCCAGCTCCTAAGCTCCCCAGTACAAGAGAGACACACTGGAGAGAGTCCAGCAAAGGGCCATGAAGATGATTAAGGAGCTGGACCATCTGTCCTACCAGGAGAGGCTGAGAGAGCTGCTAAGCCTGGACAAAGAAATCCACAGGGAGATCTTGTCAATGTCTAAAAATAACTGATGAGGGGCCCTAAAGATACACCCACCCTGGAGTGGCTTCTTTGTAAGGGGCTACAAATGCATTTCTGTTTTAGAAGACAGAGTTACCCTTCCCCATGCAGCCATCCCACGTGGAGCTATTTTATTCCTCTTGGCTGAGACCTTTCTACATGTCTGAGAAGGTGGCTCCTCTTGTGCTGAAATGAAGATGAGCACACCTTTGGCATCGGCAGGAAGAAGAAATAAACAACCTTGCAGGTGCAACACCTCTTCAAGCAGCAGTTATTTGTGAGGTGGGTATTAGGCCACAGCCTCAGTTCTTGGCTCAGTTCCTGGCCCTCTGCTCTGGCTGTGAGACATGTCCTGGGCCACTGAGGCCAAGAGCTCCCTGTGTGGTTGGGCAGCCATACTCTGCTTTAAAGCCTTGTTGTAAAAGCCTTTAATTCTGTGCTTTTACTCCTTTGTTCACACTGAGAGACCATTCTCCATCCTTTCTAATGGGCTCTGGTTGCTTAAGGTCATGAACAGATTTGCCCTTGGTTGGATCCAAGGATTCTCTAGCCCAGTTGGTTCTTATCCAACACAGCAGAGGCCCTTGGCAAGAGTTTTATGAAAGTGAAGTAAGTTTGCAGCAGCACATCTTCAGAATGTTCTTTACACTTCTGGCTACCAGAGCTACAGGGATTTCTGGAGGCAAAGGCAGGTCATTGGTGTTTAACAGCCCTAATGGCCCACTAAGCTGACACAAATGAAGTAAATTATAAGAAAACCTGTGACAGTGTGCAGAATCTATAATTTGCAGGAGCAAGAAGGTCTGAATTCCTTTGCTTGCTTTGAATCTAGCACTCATTTGGGTCAAGTTTGATACTTAAATGTCAAACTAGACAATGCAACTTTTTCCATGGCCTCGTACCCTGTACATCACTTTTACATTCCCCATCAGCTGTTGAGGCTGACAAGTCCTATGCCATTTTAGCCCAGCAGTCCCCCTGCCTCTTTGGTACTTGTTCTACATCTTCCCAATTTGGCTGTGGGTTTTTCTGGAACATAATTAGCTCAGTAACCCTCATGCCAGCATTTTCCTGCCTCTGCCTCCCTCGAGGTATTTTGGAGGAAAGGCCTGTGGTGCTGTGAGATCTGTGGAGGTGAAGGATGCCTGGACAGAGGAACCAGGAACTGCTACAGGTTAGAAGGTGTGAAGGGAGAGATCTGCAGCTGGCACAGGACAGTTTGGCTCCATGGCTGCCCAGCAGCCTGTAGCAGCTGAACCTTGGTTAGCATTTGCAAACAACTATGGAACATTTTTCCAGAGTCTTGAACTCTGGGGCTAAAGCCTTGTTTTCAGTGCCTGTCCAGTTTGTTATTCCTCAGGCACAACAGAAGAGCTTTCCTTTCTCTGCATAAAGCATGACCTTTGGGTAGTGCGTAATAAGCTGGATGATCAGACAATGTTTGTTTCAGACAGAAAACACACAATGACTTTAAGAAACACACACCCAGGCACAACAATATTTCATGGGAGAGTTGGCTGAAAGGGAAAGGGGGGACAGGGGAAGTTGCACTGACCTTAGATAACACATCTGAATGAGAACAAAAATAAAATAAACAGAAATTAATCAAGGACACAAAACTGAACTGCTTGGTGATAAGGATTCAAACAGGCAATAAACAGGCTGTGGCATGCTTTCTCTGTGATGTTTGTGGAACTGTGTTATTCCAGCTCTGTGCCTAGCATGGTGCAGGGGGCTGAGTTTGATGGGATGCTCAAGGATCTCTCAGACAGGAGCAGAGGTTTTGTTTTCTGGGGGAGTAGAGGGGTAATTCTTATTTTTGTTAGATTTGTGCAAACAGATGTCATGGCATCCTAAGTAAAGGGATGAATGTTCCCCGTGCCATATGCCAGACTGAAAACAGTAATAACTGAAACCAAAGTAAAATGGCATTTAAATCAGCACTTTACTGGAAAAAGAAATCCCTGCCCAATTCTTGTCTCCTTCCTGGCACTTCTTTCCCACTTCCACTCAGGTTTTTCTCTACACCAGCTAAGGACTCTCGATTGACCTTCATGTTGGAGTTTTGTAGAAAGAACAAAGAAAAAAGGAAAAAAAAATCTAAACAATTAATTCCACCCTCCTATTTCAACTCTTTGTATGCAACTGAGTACCACATATTTGGAAGGACTGTGGAAAAGCACACACCAGCTCAGCTCTGCTGAGTGGGATGGCAGAAGGGATGTGCCCATGAACCTTCCCTTCTCCTCCTTGGGCTTTTGGGAGCATCTGCAGTGGGGTGCAGGCCTAATTCACAGCAAGAAGTAACACAACAACATATCTGAAGCTCAGCACTATGGGAGTACCTGGAAGGAGGAACTCTCCAGGTACTCCCAGATCAATGTAGTGAAGAGTGAGGTCCAACAGCATCCGCTGCAGTGGAATTTCCATGGGCTGCAGTGAGTTTTGGATTGGGTCCCTGAGTCAGGCCAGACATGGGTGACTTCTATAGACTGAAGTACTAGAAAGTCTGATGACTGCATGCTTCCTGCTCATTTCAGTTTATTAACCTCTTGATTTTTTTCCTGTTATTGCTGCAGACACAGCTGGCTGTGTAGGAAGCTCCTGTAAGTGGGGTAGGTGTCAGCCTTTGGGAGTTTGTACAGTCCTGCTCTGGACAGAAGGAGTTTCCTGTCTGAGAGCCTGGCTTGTCACACCTAGCAACAAAAAGATGGAAGTACAAAATAGCATCCACTTTTTGCACATAGAATCATGTAAATGGAGGGAAAGTGAAGGCAAGTCTCTGCTGTCCACATCTCTTAATTGCCCTCTCTAAAGATAAAGCCTGAGAGAAAAAAGTAATTGTTTTTCTTTTTTTCCACTGATTTAATTTCCAACCTTACTATCTTTGTACAGATCTGTCTTCCAGAGCACTTCCAGAAGAGCTCAGAAAGGCTAAATAGTGCTACTATTTAACTTCTTGGAAGGCTACACCTGTCTATAATATTTTCAAAATTATCAGAACCCTTATACCTTCCTCATTGGCATTAGGTGTGAGATCAAGCCACAGCATCATCATCACAGGTGGGAGTAGTTTGCTTTACTAATGTTCAGAAGAATTTAAGGAATAGTAGACTTTAGACATGCTTATCATTCAAAATTACACCACACTTCAGCCTGAGCCCAGGGATGATCCAGATTTGTGAACCCCTGTGGTGCTTGTTGGGTTCACATGGCATAAACCCACAGCAGTGCAAAGGCAAGTCACACCTGATGGCAGGTTTGCTCATGGCCAGCACCAAGGAATGGCATTTCTCCAGCCACAGGGTGCCTTTGGAGAGCTTAAACAACCCCTGCCCTGAGAGGTAGGGCCTGAGTAGATGAACTGCTGAGGTCTCTTTCTGCCTTGGTTTAGGAGGCCGAGCCTGTAGTTACCACGTTCCCTGTTCCAGCCAGTGCTAATGCCAAGACTCACAGAAATCCTTCCAAGAACAGTGTGGGCAGCACAGCCTGGGCTCCTTGTTTAGGGAGGAAAGCAGGCACAGGGAGGTGAGCTGTGCCCTGACCAAGGGCCTCAGGGTTAGCTCACCCTGCACTGTTGCTCTGACACTGTTTCTCCTAATTCTAGCATGGCCTAAAATAAAATGCACACTTCAACCCAAAGCATTCTGTGACTCTGTGATTTTACTCACTGTGTGGCCTAACTGCAGTAAGGGACAATGTTTATGAACAGCAGTTGAACCTTTTAAGCCATGGACTTGAAACAGGATGGATAACAAGAGGAAGGAAGGAAGGCAGGAAGGAAGGAAGTGCCATCAGTCCTGTTTTATTGCCAGAGACACTTGAGGCATGCACAGGCTCATCCAGGATCTCAGACATAGGATCAGCCTGCCCAAATTTTAGGGACACTGTGCAGGAATTGAAAGAATTTCTCTCTCAAGAAGGCACAGTAAAACGATTTCAGGAGCGAGGGGCATTCTGTGAATAGCCTGTCCTAAGGCACGTAGGGAGGTCTTTGGAATGAAGATGGCTTTCACACACTCAGCCTGATGGCCATGGAGGGCCAAGCCTGTGCTCACAGGATTGAGCTGGGGCAGGAACTCTAGTGGAGCTTTTCCTCTGTGCATGAACAATTGGGGGAAGCTCGGTCGTTTTGAGGAATTTCCGAGGACAGTAAATTACATACTCGATCATAGCTCTATTATGTTTTAAAAGGGAAGGCATTTGGAAATTAGTATTTCATATTAAGATTTAAATAGGGAATGCATGAAGCTCTGCTGCTCACAAGCACCCTCAAACCTGGCTGCCACAGCATTTTCCCACCTGTTGAGGTGAGTTTAAGCAGACCCTGGGTTAATAGCAGCCAACCTTGTAAGCAGAGCCTGGCTGTCTGTGTGCCTCAGTTCTCTGCTGCCAAACAAGGATGGTATTTGTCTCTGCTTCACAGGGTGCTCAGAGAGACCCTGGGGCAGGAAAAACCCATCAGTGATTGCACTAATGACCTGATAAAGCAAGGCTTGTGGAAGTACCTAGAAGGCAAATGAGATGTGGCTCCCTTTTCATCCAGAATGAAGGAATTCAGTGACAGAAGTGGTCGATATTAGGTGACCTCCGAGGTCTTCCTGAAACAAGTATTACTTTGTGTAAATCAGCCAATGGGGGTGACACAGGAAGTTTAAAGGTTTTTTCCTGGTCTGGGAAAAATTTTTTGTTTATTCAAAAGTGGTCCATTGGAAGGTGTCTGAAGGGTGGGCTAGATATCCTGTTGTCGTGGGCTGACCCTGGTCTGAAGCCACACACCCACACAGCCACTCACTTACTGCCCATCTGCCAGAGGGGTGGAGGAGAGAATAGGATGAGAAAAAGTGTGAAAACTAGTGCATTGAGATAAATAAAGGTTAATAGGGAAAGAAAGAGGAAAACAAGAAACAGTGATGTGAAGGCAATCCTTCACTATCTCCCACAAGCAGATGTATATCAGAAAATGTCCAAGTAATGGCAAGTTTGGAGGACAACTCTGACTTCCATCACTATTTTTGTGTTGCTGAACATGATGTTATATGGTTTGAAACAACTTTTTATGAATTCAAGTCAGCTTTCCTTGTTGTAATCCCTCCCAATCTCATCCCACTCACTACAGAGTCAGTGGGAAGAAAGGGAGAGCCTTGATGCTCTGCAAGCACTGCTCAGCCATAGCCAAAACACTGGTATGGTTTCAACTGTTTCAGCCTCAAATCACTTTATGAGGAAAATTAATTCAACCCCAGGACACCCATCTTGTTTGGATTGCTCAGATGGGAATTATGATGGAAAGGGGAGGGTTTGGGACAGAATTCATTGAAGGTTTCCACAGGAACAAACTGACGTTTGCAGAAAATATATAAACTCTGTGTAGACATGGTGGATTAAGGCTACAACATCCATGTCATGTCATGGGATGGCTGCAATAGCAAAATCTCTTCCAGGCCACCATCAACAGCAGATAAGCCCTCAGAATAAGCTGCAAATGTAGTCAAAAACTCCTTAACAAAGTCCACTGGTACAGCGTTATAAAATGCAAATATAGCAGTGTAATTACTAGACAACCTGCTAAAGTGAATTATCTGCTCTGCAGGAGCTAATCTTTTCTAAAAAACCAAATAAACAAACAAAGAAATGAGGAATCAATCATTCATCCATCAAAGAGAAACAAGCCATTGCAAATCTTTCCCATTTCACTTGTTCCTGCACACCCACCTCGTGCATTCCTTCTCATCCATATTGCTAATACAACCTGTTCAGGGCCATTATCACAGCCCCACAGTTCCTGCCCTCACCCAGTGCTGGCTCAGTCCTCTCAGGATGCTGCCCAGCACAGATAAGGGGGATGAGCTGCTGGAGCTGCTGCTCCCTTACCAGAAGGGCAGGTGCTGGATCAGATTAACTCATGGGTGGTAACTGTCCCCAGGCAGGCTGAGCCACAGGCAGGATCATTGGAGAAATAAACTCTGTATAAACATGCAGTTGTGGTGGATCTGATCATGAATGTCAACTGAACCCCTTTTGAAGGTCAAGATCCTAAGAAACTGTTTCATAGAAAACTGGAAATGGTTTTCTGCAAGGAGTTTGGCTTTACTGTAGATTCATCCCATTTGGTCTTAAAAAGCCATGATTTTTGCACAAGGCTGAGATTAATTCCAGCAGCAAACCAATTCAGTTTCAAGTGCAATACAACCCCAAAATAATGATGTCCTCATGGATGATGAAATTCACTTCCATGCTTGTCTGCTGTCTCCTGGCAAACTGAATCACCACCCTGACCGGTACAGCAGCAGGTGGGTTCCTTGGTCAAGATGAATGGGTTAAAAAAGGAACTCTAGTAAAGGCTGCACTGGTCTTTTGTGTTATAACAATGAGAGGAAGCTCTGCCTAGTTTGAGGAATTTCCCACGTCTCCAATTCAGATGTCGGAGAACTGCTTTATTAAGCCTGCCTAAGAGGTGTTAAAAAAATAAAAATAACCAAGAAGATCAGGACAAAGATATCCTCCCAGTGCCTAGGCAGGTTCTCTTTGTTTGTTTTTTAAACCTGGATCACCAGAGGCAAACTCAGACAAATCTAGGGAAGTTAAATAGTGACAGATGGCAAACAGTCACAGCAGGTTCCTGCTGAGCTGGCGGACCCACCACTAACTTCAGTCAAGTGCCACTGCCACCCAGGTGCTGAAGATTTGCCCCTAAATTTCTTTAAATATCACTTCATTATGTAACGTTGCCAGGAATCACTGGATAGGTTAGTGACAGAAATAGATGAGGAATTTTCTGGGTGAGAGGAAATTCTGTGGGTTGAGAAATACCATTTTCATCATGCAGCAGCTAGTGATGCAAGCAGGAGAAATGGAGCCTCAGGCTTTCAAATTCACAACCTCCTTTGCCTTGCTATCCCCTTGCTTGTCACAAGCTCATTGCCTCCTAAAACTGTCACTGAAAGTGAGTTACAGCATTGAAACAAGGACACCTTTCTCCCCCATATCCAAAAGCTCCTTGTGCACGTAGGTGAGCATCACTTTCCCATGATGGGGAGAGAGAAAGAAGGTTGTACAGGGTCACATCACAGCATTGCTTTCTTTCTGAATCATGAACACTTAAGCAAAGTGGATACTGCTGCACCAGAGATGATTGGATATGGAGCAGAGCTTTCAGGGATGTAGACATCAACGAAGGTGAAAGCATCACAAAGCCTCCCTGTATCCCCGTGACACCGAGCACTGGCAGCAGCACTCCAAAACAACACCATAAAACTGGCTTTCATTTAAGCAGCTGAAAACACAGACAGAAAAGAATGGAAACAAGAGAAATGTGATGCTCAAACACAGCACACAGCAGTTTCTCAGCCTGTGGCGGTGGGTGCCCCAAGACCCTCTCCCCTGTCAGAAAGTTTCACCTAATATGAAACTGAAGGGAGATTGCTCGTAAAAGAAACAAACCCCCCATTCTATACAGCTAACAAAAATACAGTGCCTGAACCTGCACTGCAAATTCCAGCCACTGTAAGTACAAAACAAAGTGGAAAAGAATTCTAAATGCCATTGTAGTTAATTTTTTTCTCTGAAATTCTGCAGCATGACTTAGGAGGTAATAAATGCAATGAGGATTAGCACGGCATTTCCACGCACGTCTATCTCTACCTCTGCAGCCCCGAGCTTAAAGTAAAGCAATCATAACCTTTATTAGCAGTCACTAGCCAAGTGAACAGGCAGCAGCACTTTGGCAGGAGCTTGAATGGCTTAATTCATACCCTGAACAGCCAAAAGCATCCTACAGAAAACTGCCAACTAATCACCACAGCACAAAACACGTGCCGATTGCAGCTCCCTGGCAGAAACCCGCGGCAGGTTTACTGCTGATGCAAAGCTTGCACCACACTGTCAGAATCCAGACCCAAACATTCCTTCAAGCCACCCTTACCTGCCCCAAAGTGTTAAAGCAATGCCACATTTCACACACAGCATCCGTACCTGTAGGGCAACAAGTGCTGGTCCTGTCCGAGTCTTTTCCAAACTTGTCCTCTTGTGCTGGGATGGAAACTTCGAATCCAAGTGTCACCTCGTGCCTCAGCCTCTGCCCTTTGTTTTCCCGGGCTCTCCAGACACACCTGCTTTTCCCTGTGTGCTGTTGCTTGTTGGGCTGGGGGCTGGGTTTTTTTGGTTTTGTTTTGCTTTTCTTTTCGGAACAAATTAAAGAGCCCGTGAGCAATTCTCAGTGAGCGAGAGAAAGAACCTTTTGGCTTGTGGTGATTTAATCAAGCAAACCCCGTGACCTCCCTTTCCTGCGATCAGTGGGAACCGATCCCTTCTCCACCTTCGCAGGGTGGAGTTGCAGCTAAAAAGCACAAGCTTGAAAGCTGGAAGGGCAGGACAGCTCTTCCTCCGCTGTTTGTTGTGTCAGAGAACATGGTGATTCCTGCTGCTCCGAAACACGGAGGTGACCTCTGGCCAGGAAGGAACCTGGAAATATTTTCTAAGTGATTTCCTGCTGTTGGGGGGAAAGTGGATGTAAGGGACACTTGGGTGGGGGTGCTAACAGAGCTGCTGGGGAGTGTGATTTCAAGATGAGCAGAACACGTTTTTGGTCATCAGGGGTGTGGAAGTAAGAGAAATTACTTTTTTTTTTTTTATCCCAGAGTACACTGTTCTGAGAGTCTCAGTTGTCACTATACTGAATGATCTGGAGCCTACAGGTGCTCCTCAGACTTTCAGCTACGGTGCCTTTCATGACAAGAGGTGCTGAGATACTCTGCAAATTAATATAGAAGAGCCATTCCACATGGAGCTTGTGTTCAGCAACACCCCAGCAATGCAGCCGTGCCACAAGGGCCCCTTGTCATGGTACAGATGAAATCTGGGTAGGCTCATGCATCCAGAGGAACAACTTCCTGGAATAGCCCATGAACTGTGCTCTGCAGGCCCTTCTGCCTCAAACCAGGGCTCCCAGAATGGGTTTTTCCAGTCAAATGACTGCACCCCTGGAAGCTGGGGATGATGCCCCAAAGCTCAGTGCTGGTTATGCTGATAAATGAAAGACTTCCCTAGAATCACAGAATCCTAAAAGAGTTTTGGTTGGACAAGACCTCTAAGACCATGGAGTCCAGCCATTAATGCTGCATTGCCAAGCCCGCTGCTAAACCACGTCCCTAAGCACCACATCCACATCTTCTAAGTGCCTCCACCACTTTCCTGGACAAGTTGCTCCTTGCTGTTGTCTCTCCTGGCTTTGCACCATTTCTGATGTTCTTGCAAGGCAACAGCAGCCCCATGGCCCAGTATGAACCCATCAGATGGCCCATGGCACCTCTGGTCCAGGTGCTATCTCTGTTGAGAGGTATCAGCTTCTACCTCTTGACTGTACAAGTAGCTGTGAACAGCTTGTCCCTCTGTGTTTCAGAGTCTGACTGGGGTGTGTCTGGACCATATTTCTGAGGGTGGCTTAAGATGGAAAATTGCATCCAGGACTCCAGATTTTACCTATTATAGCACTCTTCTTTCTGCACACAGCAAGAATTTATTTTAGCAACCTGATATCTCCACTCAAGATCACTTTTAAGTTACTCTACCTGATCCAGTTCACGCTGTCAAAGCAAGAAGGGACATTTGGACATTTCACTGCTGAATACACCTCACCCACATGCTCACTGACATTTACTTTTTCTAGCAACAGAGAAGGAGAGAAAGAGACAGAGAGGGAGCCTGGGCAATGCACCCCATCTTTACTTGTGATTAATAAATGTGATCCATATTTCCTACTTCTTTAGCAGCAACCTGTGTATCTCACTACCTATATCCAATGTAAGTCATTAATGCCATGGGTCACTAGAAAGGAGATAGAGCAGGTATTTTGCAGTATCACAAGCTTGTCCTGTCATCAAGGAATGCCATGGCTTGCAATGCTCTAATGTGCACGTGGACAATAAAGGGATGTTTTAGTTGTCCTTGTGAGCCTGTCAGATAGCAAAGAATTAACCTTTACTCATACTGGGGAGAGCAAATCTTGACTCACTTTGCTGTAATGTGCCGAGAAGGAAGGAAGTAATGAAATGTCTCATTATACATCTGCCTTGAGGAATATATTTAGAACTGACTCTAGTGCTGAAGGCTGCATGGTCTCACACCAAAAGGAGCAACATGCCCTGCACTGTCTCCCTGCAGCCAGTGGTCAACTGAAACTATTTATATTCATGAACAAGGTCTCTGAAGATGATTTTTTCTGCAGTGACAGAACAACCAATTTGGGTATTCAGAGGACTTCAGTTGTACACTGCTTTATGGCTTCTTTTAGGTTGAAGTGATTTGTGTTTATAGTGAGGATTTTTTTTAAGCTAGTTACCACACTTGTATGAATTCCATCATAGCAGGATGATCACTATAATAATGTGTGGTGTAACCATCTAGTTGTGAATGCCCAAAAAGCTAAATTGATATTTAATCTTCTAGGAGAAAATAAGCACAGACAAAGCAAATGTGGGAAACAGAAGCTGAAAAATTTGATTTTAAAACAAAGGTCCATATTTTTCATAATCCCAGCAATCAATCATACATGTAAACCTCCATGTGATTTGCTAATACTTGATGTATTTGTATAACAGCTGGCTGCTTTCCTTCATTTTTCTTCATTATTTGGCTTAGATAGAGATACAGCTACCTGACATCCTTAATAAAGGACCTAGTCTTTCAGCCTTTAGACTTACTGGAGCTCTTTTATTATTAAATTAGGGCTCTGGCTGCCTCAGTGGACTGTGGTTTTAACAACAGGTTTTGTCTGAGGTTATACAAAGCTTCATCTGCTAAAAGCAGTTATTGACAATAGGCAACCAAGGGCCTTCATAGCTGATAGGAAATCCCAGTGCAGAGACCCAGGCCAAAGCAGGGACTTCTGGAGAATGATGGAGAACTCGTTGAGCTTCTGTGAAAGCCAATCAAGGAAGTAGAAAACGCCTGTTACTGGCAGCCTTTGTGCTCATGCAATTGTTGGATTTCCCCAGCAGAATACATGTGGTAATTCCTCCAGGGATTTCTGAGTCCCTTCCCACGAAGCACAACCCACCCATCCCTTTCTGAAACTTCAAGCAGCTTCCTCTGGGTTAGCTGGGCCCTGCTTAAAATGGATGGGTGCAGGCAATGGCCTATTTTCCCATCGTTTCATCTGACAATGGACAATGAAGGAAATGCTTTTTTAATGGTGCACTACCAAGCAGAAGTGATCATCACCCGAGAGACTTGGGTGTGGAGAGCTCTGCAAAGCTCTCTGCTACATAACATGGGGCTTGGATGCTCCATACAGCGCAGTGTGCTGTGGAATTCCCACTTATTATTGTAATTATCTGCTTATAAAGGTGATTAGCTGAATTAATAGTAACAACATAGAGAAACCCAGCAGTCAGGAGGGTACTTTTGTGTTTAAGGTGTACAGACTCAGAGCTCCAAAAGAATGGGACAAGTAGTAGCTGAAGGAACACAGATGGAACAGGATGGGTTCACAAGGAATGGTCCTGGTCCTGACGTGTCAAAGGCACAAAGCTCAGGCCAGATGTGATGTGTGCAAGAGCAGACACCACCAGGAAGAATGTTGTCATCATCCAGGAGGTGCCACCAGTGAGATGGACAGAACCTATGGAGATGGAGGGAAGAAGATCTCTCCTGTTGCTGGAGTTAAGCAGAACCTGCTTAACCTTAGGCAGGGCAGGCAGGGAAGCTCTTGAACTGTTAAAGCTCCAGTAGTGCACAGACTTTGGCATGGGAGCACCTCACACACATGAAGAACTCAGATGGGATTGCTTCCAGGGCCAAGAACTTTCTTGTGAAGTCTGATAGATGTGGGACACAGTCCAATATGGCGAGGAAGTTCATGTGTTCAACTGTGATTCAAAAAAATGGTGTTCTGGGGCAAAGGGTGGGAGGGTGTAGGGAGAGAGCTCCAGGAGCTTTTCTTCTCATCTTGTTCCCATGGCAGGCACAAAAGTGGGGAGACAGCCTATGTGTATGCTGCCTTTTCTTTTGTTCTCATGTCCTTTCACTCAGTACCCAATTCACTCAGTACCTGATTTATTTACAGGAGACAGGAAGCCTTGCACAGGTAGGTGTTGGGAAAATAAACTTGTCTAAACATTTAAAATCCTTGCTCTGACAGCAAATGTCATCTGTGAGATTAAGGTGCAATACCTTGGGCAGGGCCCCAGAGTGTTTTCCATGCTTAGAAGGTGAAGAAGAAGGGATTGGCATCTGTGAGACTCCAAGGTGAAAGAATACAGGCTGTGCAACCACTTCTGATTCCCATCACACCAACTGGAGTGCACGTCAGGGCGTTGTATATATATTAGATTTGCATATCCTTTCCAGTGAAAAGAGACCTTTTGATCCAGTCAGAACATGTTTGTGGATCATGCTGGTTACTGGTAAAGAGCATTCTGGCCAAACAGCTGCTTTCCAGTCACCCCTCTGGCCCAGATGTCCAGCACACCAAATGTCCGTGGAGGTCTGATCCCTCCATGGGAGCTTTGGAGTCACATGGATGACCAGAGGTAATCAAGCCTAAAGAAAGACAAATTCAGAAAGGATTTATGAATTCCAGCCTGCAGAGAGTCTGTATGTAAAATAAATAAATATATGTATATATAAAAATTCTATTGATTCACCAAGGCAATTACTCTTTTGCATAGAAAATGTCTAGGCAAAACACAAGCTTCTGGCCATACAGAAACCTTTGTATTTGATGTAATTCCATATGAAAGGCACTTTTTTGTATGAGTCTGAGATCTTGTTTCTCCTTTGCAGACATGAATGATACCATCACATGTTCCTTCTGACCCATAGGTCCAGCACCCAGACCTATTTTTTTATGAAATCAAATTCTTCTTTGCTGTCCTTCCTTGCTCTGGGACAAAAAGCACTCTTTCTGCTGTCAAAAAGAAGACAACAATGCAAGAAGACAACAAAGATCCCCTGGCCATACATCCATGGCACTTGTAAGAGACAACCCCATGTGTATTGGGAGAAGAAAACTGATTTTTAGCTTTGTTTATTGTCTTAATTTCTTGTCTAACACTTTCCAGACTGATGTCACAGTTTCTCTGAAGGATAGTGTGGCAAATGAGTGTTTTAAAGTCTCTTAAAGAATCACCACCAAAGGCATTGTCAAAAGAAAATTTAATAAAATAGTGAAAATGCAACAAAGTTTGTTGGCAAGGTTTGCTATTCTTCTTAACAGGATGGTTAAAGCACACAGAGAAAAAGCAAACTAGAAGTGAAAATCAATCAATCTAAAAGTGAAAATAATTCAAAAATTATCTACGTGGGGGCTTATGGGGAGCCTGTGTGGGGGAAAAGGTTAAGGATAGAAAGGACTAAGGAAGACCTTCCTGTTGAGTCACAAGGTTCAGAGCAGATCCCCTTGCTAAGCTAAGTTCTGGACTTGACCAACAGTTTAGGCCTAAAAGATTTAAGAGCACTGAAATTTAACAGCACCTAGGCTCTATCTTAATTTAAACAATTTAACAAAACATTCATCAGAATTTTCTACAGACACAACAGTAACTCACTGATAGGCCTAACGTGCTTACAAATATAAAGTGCTTAAGAATCCGAGAGTGCAACATTCCTGTTGTGTTTGCATATCCACGCTCACAAATACACAGGCCTAAGGGAGGGTGTACAAGGTACATGAGAAAATTTCCTGAATTCAGAGAAGTATTTATGCTGGATGCCTTTGCACCTTCTCAACA
>VZRX01023946.1:0-11569 GCA_013398075.1 Notiomystis cincta | reverse complement strand
CCATCTCCAGGAGAGCAGAACCCTATCATATGTGTGATGATAATTTGGTCAGACAAACATCATCACTCCAAACATCCCACCTTTCCTTCTTTCCCCCATTTTATATATTGAGCATGCTGTCACACGGTCTGGAATATCCCTTTGGTCAGTCGGGGTCACCTGTCCCAGCTGTGCCTCCTCCCAGCCTCCTATGCACCCCCAACTTCCTCGCCAGTGCAGAAAACAGCAGAAAAGGCCTTGGCTCTGTGTAAGCCCTGCTCAGCAATAACAAAAACATCTCTGTATTATCAACACTGTATTCAAAACTCAGCCCCAGACTAGTCACTGTGAAAAAAACTTACTATCTCAGGCAAAACTAGCACAACAACCCGATTAGATAAAAGACAGTGTATAGTTGAGGATGGGTGTAGGAAGAACATCTAGTTGTTTCTGTTTCAGTCTTAAAAAAAATACTTATTTTGGCAGGAACACATCCCTGGAGATAGTCTAATCCAACACACTGTGTCTGGTCCAGCTTGAATGCCCAGCAAAAAGGGGCAGAGTGTGTAGGAACAGAACAGGTCCAGCAGAACTTGGAAGGTGATAATATAGTTCAAGTGCAATTATTTCTTTTGGCTGGTTTGTTTTAAAGTACAGAACTAACTTTTCTCATACTTTTCATGTATAAATGCTAGATTTCTTAAGTTGTGTTTTGGAGGATACCATGTAAATCATAAACTTAATGACCACATCAAAGGAGTTGTTAAAGAGTGGGGCAGAAGACAGACCTGCCTGTTACCTTCTTCTATGCCAGCATGATTGGAGGGCTGTGTAAAACTTGCAGCCCTGAAGAGACAGATCTCACTGTGAAGAGAAGTCAAACAAAGTAGTTAGGTCATACTGCTTGTTTGTTCAGCATTCTGCCACTGCTGGGATTTTAGCCTTAAAAAGCAATTGCTACGGGTTTCTGCATCTAGAGCATAAGATTTTTGTGTCTCTGTGACACCAATGATCTTTTGTCTTTGTCTTTTCTAGAACATGACTTCAGATAAGGAGTTTGCAGAAGACAGCAGATTTTCTCCGAAGGCCAGCACCAGTAAGCTGCCAACAGATGCATCTCCCGACTCCAAATGCCCCATCTGCCTGGACAGATTTGACAATGTCGCTTATCTGGATCGCTGCCTGCACAGGTTCTGCTTCCGCTGTGTCCAAGAATGGTCCAAGAACAAAGCAGAATGCCCCCTCTGCAAGCAACCCTTTTTTTCCATTTTCCATACAATTCGTGCCGAGGACGACTTCAAGGAGTACATCCTGAGCCCTTTAGAAACGAGCTCTTTTGCCAGCCCCGATGGCCGGAGGTTTCGTTACCGCACTACCTTAACGCGGGAGCGCCGCATGCGCAGTTCCCCTTCGCGGAGGATGCTGTTCCCTCCGGATAACGGGATGCTGTTCGACGGGCTGTCCAGCGAGACCACGCGCCGCCGGCACAGAGAGATTCAGCAGATGATCAGGAGGCTGGCCTCGAGGAGGAAGGCAAGCGTAGAGGGCAGGTCTCTGCGGCAGATTCAGGAGGAAGACATGATCAGCTTCCGCAGGGCTCTGTACCGCACCGGCGTGCGCATCCGCAGCATTCAGGATGGGGGCCGCTACAGAGAGGTTTCGGCAGAGTTCTTCCGCCGCAACCCCGCTTGCCTGCACCGGTTGGTTCCTTGGTTGAAGCGAGAACTTACCGTGCTGTTTGGTGGCCACGGGTCTCTGATCAATATTGTACAGCACATTATCATGAGTAACGTCACTAGATACGATCTGGAGAGCCAGGCCTTTGCTGATGACTTGAAGCCATTTCTGTTGAACCGAACGGAACACTTTCTGCATGAATTCATCAGTTTTGCTCGCTGCCCTTTTAACTTAGAAGCATACGATCAGCATGCCAATTATGACTGTCCTGCACCATCGTACGAGGAAGGAAGCCACTCGGACTCCTCAATTATCACCATATCTCCAGACGTGGCGTACCCGCAGGGGCCAGAGAACAGTTTGTCTGTGCCTGGTCTTGGTCGGGCTCCCTGGGACGATGAAACTCCAGGACCTTCTTATTCCATTTCAGAAGAGGTTCGTGCCACCATAGCTTCTCCTCTGGAGTCGTCGGAAAGTTCTGATGAGGATTCAGCCGCAGGGAGTCGAAGAACCAAACTGCAGACTGAGTTACAGGCAAACACTGACTCCAACGACAGTGACTCTTCCTCAGACAATTGTGTCATTGTTGGGTACGTTAAGCCGTTAGCTGAGAGGACACCAGAAGTGGTTGAGCTGTCCTCTGACTCTGAGGAGTCCATCAGGGAAGAGAAAAGGGAAGATGTCAAGAAACAGCGACCAGTCCAGTGTCCCAGCTGGAGTGACAGTGAGCCAAGCAGGAGCTTCTCACCACATTCCCCAACATACAGGGAGGATGTCGGAAGTTGCAGAAGCTGTTTTTCTCCTGCAGTTGAGAAGATGGAATCAAAAGAGGACGAGAAGAACAAATGTAAAAGAAAAGATCTTCCTCCACAGGACTTGAGTTGGAGCCCCTCTCCAGGGAGTGATACAGTATGCTCCCCTTGGAATCACAGATGCTCTAAAAAGGGAAAGTCCAGAAGCCCACAGTCCTGTTCACGTGACAGTCGAGGCAGTCATGGCCATCGGTCTAGAAGGGAGCACCGCAGCAAAAGCCAACTTAGAAGGAGACGATCAAGAAGCAGAGATAGTAGCAAACACAGGAGCAAAAGAAGCAGCAGAAAGTCAAGGGATCATGACACCAGAGCCTCTCTGAAAAGCCAGAGGGGCTCTCTAAGTGGTGAGAGCACTCCATCCAGAGAAGTGAGCAGATCACGATCACGTAGCAAAGGCCACGGCAAAAACAGATCACGAAGCAGAGACAGCGATCGCTATTATGTAAGAGACAGTTATCAGAGTAGACACCAGTGGGGTTCTGCTTTCTGTAGTCGAAAGGTGTTTGGAGACAGCTATGAATCCTCTGGCAGAAAGAGGACCCGGTCTAACACTCTTCACTCAAGGCCATCTGCTAGTCCACAATACAGGATACGATCATTTATTGAGAGGACAGATCTGCATAGCCAGAGGGGACTCCATGAGAGACACTATTACTGTTACGAGAGATGCAGGTCAAGGAGTCGGTCAAGCAACAGATCAAGGCCTCCTTCTGCAGGAGCTGACAGAATGAAAAGTGAAAAGCCTGGTGGAAAAAGGAAGTACAAAACTCGCCATCTGGAGAATGCATTCATGGAGAGCACAAGTCTAGAAAGAGAAAATGACTCTAAGAAAACTTCCTCAAAATTTGGTGACTGCTGCAAAAATGACGATAGCCTGTCAGACAATCATGCAAGCAGAGAGACAAAGCGTAAGAAAAGGAAGAAGAAAATGAGGAGTCCAAGTGTGGAGATAGTCTACGAAGGAAAAGCAACAGACACAACAAGGCATCTTAAAAAGAAAAAGAAAAAGCATAAGAAGAAACACCGGAAGCATCACATGAGTAATTCTGTACAGTCTTCGCCTGTCGTGATTACCATTGATAGTGATAGTAGCAAGGAGCCAGAAAGTACTGAATGGGACAACAGTATTACATGGACAGGCACAACTCAGATAAATGAGAGAGAAAATAAGTCTCCATCTTCTTTTCTGCAGAGGACAGGATGTGAGGAAACTGGAGAAGTAGACAAAACGTATGGTATCTCTGCCGCAAGGGAAAACTTAGATGGTGACCTTAGAAATGCTGATGTCAAACTTCAAGAAATAGCAGCTGATCAGTGTGTTGCCACTGCCAATACCAGCAGTAACACCTCTCACACAGAAACTGTAACCAGTTATGTTCAGGAAGCACCAGCAGCGCCTTCCAGTCAACTGCCTTCCCCCAGGACTTCCTTCCTAGAGTGTCCAGAGAGAGAGCCATTGATACTAAGACTGCCAAAGAGATTTGTCAATAGACCCTCCTGGTTTGATTTCCCAGAAGAAAAAATGTAGTAGGCTTTCCATGGGGCACTTGTTGAAATTGTGAATTTAATTGCTTTTTTTTTCCCCTTGAGAACTAAAATGTCTGATAGAATTTCTGTCTGTTAAAAAGATGTCTAGGAAATGTATAAAACTTTTGAATGTGTATGCACTTTGTAAGTCAAAGAGAATAGAATATTGGTAGTATGTAATTCTAGAAGTTTGTTAGAAGACTGTTTGGAAGTTTTAATTTCATAAAGCCATCCACAGAGTTCTTCAAAGTTTTGCATAAGCCAAACAGTAGAAAAGGAGTCCAAAACAAAAGCCAGGAAATGCATTTTATGGGGATCGCTCTTCTTAGACAAGGGGAAAATTGTTTATTGAATGTTTAGTTCATAAAAAGTGATTCAGTCTGAATTCCAGCATCATTTCAGTCTCTTTGGTTTAAGCTGATGTCTGCTGAAAAGTAGTCAGTGATTTCTACAGAAATTCTCAAAGGTCCTTCGGTAATTTTGAAGTAAACTATGTCAAAATCTGAATAAAGCAATAATTTTTTTTGGTTTTGTTTGTTTAAATATATTTACGTATGTCTTGTGTGTTTTGCAAATGGAGTTTTTTCTTTGAGTTTTGGGTGTCTTACGTATCCAGACCACTGGATATTTGTGCAGTCCAGGAGTATTCTAGATTGGAAGGGTTGTCTGGAGATCATCTGGTACAGACCTTCACTGAAAGCAGGAACTTTGATGAGATTGCGGGGAATTTGTTCAGTTTTGAGTTTTCCCCGAAACTGGATGGTCCCTCTGTCCTACCCCTTTTAACCTAAGAGTATTCCCTTGGGAAATAGTTTTTTTTTTCAGATTTCTTCTTTTTATTTCCCTTACTGGAGCCTGTGCATTCTGCCTTGTGTTCTACAGCTGTGCAGCCTTCAATGGGTCTTTTCCTCTTTTTTTATACCCTACTGTTGCATACTTAAAGACGTCTCTCTTGTCTAGCCTTGGCAATAAAACACTTCCTCCTGATCTCCTCGCAAGAGCCAACATTAACCGAGCTCAGCCTGCTGCAGGTCTGTGCAATGCAGGGCTCTGGCAGGGCTTTGCTTTTCAAGTTTGGCTCTTCTCCCTTTGCACAGCAGTAGCTCTGAAGGCTGAATGGGGAGGACACCTTCTCTGTCTCTCCTGCGTTACCTCCATGATTTCAGTGGGTCTGACCTTGGCTGGTTGCCTGCCAGATACTCACCAAGCTGCTCTGTCACTTTCCTTTTTCCACAGGATGGGGGAGAAAGATGGGAAGGCTGGGTTGAGATAAGGACAAAAGAGAGTTCTGTCACTAGCCAGGTCATGTTAGAGACAGTATCTTCTATTGCCAATGAAAAATCGAGTAGGAGGATAAGAAACAAAGGCAAATCCAAAACCAATTTCCCCTCCCTTTTCAACTTCATTCTTCCATTACAGGCCCTTCTACCTCCTCCTCCCCAGCTGTGCAGAAGGATGGGAAATGGGTATTGTGATCAGTCTATAACATTCAGTCTTGCTCCCTCTTACTCTGTTCCTCTGCTCTAACATGGGCCCTTTCTACAGGTGTGCAGTACTTCTGGAACAGATTGCTCCAGCTGCCGGGAAGCCTGCTCCTGTGTGTGCCCCTAAGCACAGGCTGCAGCTCCTGGCAGGACCCTGTTCCTCTGTGAGGTCCTCATCCCTGCAGCTTCCATCAGGGCATCTCTACCTGATCTGGAGTGGGGCTTTTCCATGGGCTGCAGGTGGGTCTCTGCTCCACTGTGGTCATCCAGGGGCTGAAGGGGGCAGCTGGTCTCACCATGGTCTTCATCACCTGAAAGTGCCCAGGCTGTGGAGAGGGGCTGCTCCTGCCCAACCAGTCGGCATGGGTTGGCTGAGCCTCAGAGAGGCTCGGGAGCGATGACAGTCACCTCCACTCTTGCCCGAGAGCATCTCTGGGCTGCAGGGGTCAGCTTGGTGCCTACCTTGGGATTGGGTTTCAGGGAGCACAAATGTCTGAAGGAGCCAGGGCACTGGGAGGCCTGGGGGCCACATGATGTGAACCATAGTGGTGGCGTTCCTGTGGTCCATTCTGGCTATTGGCTGCTAGGAGCTCTCTGGCATCTCCTGGGAATGAATGTGGTGGCTCCCTTTGTTCTGTTTAACCCCAACTTTGTTCTGTTTAACCCCAAATTCTCCTGGGGAGGGCAGGGGCTCAGGGACTGGGGTGTCCCCTGCAGATGGCCCAGGGATTGTCGGTGCAAGTGCCTTTGACTGGAAGCCTTGGTCCATTCCCAGAGCTGGGGTATCCTTGGCATTAGTAGGGCTTGTCCTGCACCTGGAGCGCTGGGATGGAGGGTACAGGCTATTGAGGAGAGGGCAGGGCAAGGTGTTGCACTAAATAGAAGGGAGAGGTCTGATGGTACAGCCCTTGCAGTTGGCAATGATGTGGTTGGGAGCCTCTGGGTGAGGATGAAGAGATGGAAAACAAAGCAGATGTGGTGGGTGTCTTCTATCAGTTGCCCAGCTAGGATGCCAGTGCTGAGAAGTTAATTTGATAGGCAATTAAGAGAAACCTCTGAATCAGCAGCCTTTGTCCTTATGGCAGAATTCAACTTTCTAGAGACCAGCTGGAAATGCCATCCCACCATGGTGAGCAGATTTCAAAAAATTCCTGAAGTTTGTGGGAGAGAACTTTTTATTACAATACTCAGAGAGACAACTAGGAAAGATGCCCTAGACTTGCTGGTTGGGAATGGGGTAGGCTTGGTGTGAGATGGCATGGTCTTGGCCACAGTGATCATGGGTTCAGCTTAAAAATGTCAGTGCAATGAGAAAAAAGTACTGCAGAGTTGCTACTCTATTTTGAGAGAGCAACCATTCTACCACCCAGGAGTCCCCTGGGAATCTGCTCTTGAGGGATCAGGAGCTGCACGCTGCATGGGATCTGCTGCAAACACTGGAAAAGAGCAAGCTGTCAGAAAACATTCTCCATACTTTAGAGACATTTACAATGTAGGAAACCTCATTTGATTGTTTCTCATGACACTCATTACTAGGCAATTGTCATTAAAACGTGAAGAGTGTCTAGGGCAGTGAGTACAACTGAGGAAAGTGTGCCACAGGCAGCCAGTGCTTTCCAGTGCTGCTTTGTGTAAACCAGATCATCGCTCCTGCTGCACCTACCTGCAAAGTGAGAGTGAGCAACGTGGCTTGGTGTCAGCTGCTGCTAAGAATTCTGTTTGTGTAGAGAAAGCATTGTGATTTAACCCCAGCTGGCAACTACCTACCATGCAGCTGCTCAGTCACAACACCCTACCCCAGTGGGATGGGGAGGACAACAAGGGGGAAAAAGAAAAGTGACACTTAACTGTTTAATAATTTAAATCATAAAATATAGTAGTGATAGTATTAGTAATAAAAAGAAGAGAGAGAGAGAACTAAAGAAAAGCAAGTAATGTACAATACAATTACTCACCACATGCTGGCCAATGCCAAACCTATATAGGCCCTCTTCTGNCCTGGCAAATTTTAAAACATTCAATCGACATAAAGCATTTCACAAGGCATTGACTTAGCAAACTCTAACCCACCCAGATTTAAGTTACCCAGATTTCAAGAAGAGGTTAGAAAGGGAGGGGGTGTGTCTCTATGCAACTGTGTGAGTGGCTGATAACCATTCTGGAGCTGGACTGGAGTCTCCAGGGAGGTGGGTTATGGAGNTAGGCCCTCTTCTGGGTAATTCCCCCAGTTTATATACTGGGTGTGAGATTCTGTTTTGTGGAACATCCATTTGACCAGTTCAGGTGCCCCGTCGTGGCCATGCTTCCTTCCACCTTTCTCTGCATTTCCTTACTGGCAGAGCATGAGTCACTGAACAGTCCTTGGCTCAAGAGTTAAGCACTCTTAACAACAATCAAACCATCAGTGAGTGTGTTATCAGCATTATTTTCATACTGAATCTGAAACACAATGCTGTACCTGCTTCTAAAACAAATCAACTCTATCCTAGCCAAAACCAGGACAAGGACTGAGCTGCATTAATCGTCTCAGGGTAGGAAATGAGATGCATCAAACCTCTTTCAGAGTTGCCCTGGCATAATTATGTAAGCTTAGGCAAGACTTCAGTCAGCAGTGGTGTTGGATTTAGCAACCCACAATAATGTTATCTGGGGCTATTTGACTTTCCCTGGATATTCTGCTGGTTTTCCTGGTGCTTGNACTTTGGTTGTGTTGAGCAACTAATGATTTTCTCCAGTCTCTCACACTGAAATCTCAGTGAGAGGTAACTTGAAATCTCAGGAAAGACATGACAGCAGATAAACCCACCAGAGTTATCTTGCTCTACATGCATGCAGAGCCTGTTCATGTGGGGCTGGGATCTTGTTTGCAGTTCACCCTGTCAGAAATGCATAATAAGCCAGCGTGCTCTGTGTGGGACTCCCTTAGTATCCACCTGCTGTGCTTCAAAAGAGTGTCTCAGGTTCATCACATTGTAGTGAAACTATGGTGATGAAGCATGTTTCTGTCTCCAAACTGGACCAGAATCCAAAAGGGGGCTGCAGAAAATGCTGCTGCTGTCATGTGTACCTATTGAACATTTTATGTTCAATCATCAGATGATTGATGAATCATCAGCAGTGTCACAGATGCTCAGTGCCTCACTTTTAAGGAGTTTCAAGTGTCAGTTTCCAGCAAGCTGGGACTGTCTGCTGTTCAGCAGGATTCATAGCCTTTGCCATGGAGAGACAGAAGACCTGGAAGTGTCCCAAGCCTAGCTAGGCAACCTTCTCATCTAGGTATGTTTTCAGTCGTCTCCAAAAGAGGAACTAAATAAACTGAAGCAAGCCTCTTTTATTTAGTAAGGACTGATGGAAAGTAGAGGAAAAGTCTCCCCTCTTAGGATGCTTTGGAATGCTGAATCCTGAAGAGTTTTCTTGCCCAAGGTGTGGAGTGAGCAACTGCACATTTAATTTAGTCTTTAGTCCTGATGAATAATATGTGAACCAGTATGTGTGGCAATAATACCATTTTTCTTTAGAAAATCTGTAGCCCATAGAGATCAGGCATCCATCCAGTGTGTTATACACAGAACAAGTCACAACTAAATGACAAGCTGCTGCCCAAGGCATTGAGATGAGACATGCAGAGCACAACTTTTTCAAAGATCATTCACCTGGTGAGCTGGGATGGTAACAGTTTAATCCTCAGCCAATTATGTGAAGCAGGTCACACAGCTCCTCCAAAGCAGAGGGCTTTGTGCCTTGAAGTCATAGTAGTTTCTTGTCCATTAGCTGAAGAGTCAAAATGAATGTATGTCCATGCACATGTATGTGTATGCACAACTTCATGCAGTATATGTTTATGGGGAGAGAGGGAAAGACAGCAGGGGCTGACAGGTGCCTCTTGTACCCTGGGAGAGGAGAAAAGCAAAAGCAAATACCATGCATCTCCTGCATGCACTCCTGGTTTTTTTTTTCCATATATAAGAAAGATATGAAAGAAGGAAAAAGTACAAAACAACAACCTACTGGATGGACTGGTATCTTGTAAGATCTATGAACTGCTGAATTTAGAAAAGTCATTTTATTCTTGCTGGTGTATTGCAGGCTCTTGTGCAAGAGTCAATAAGAAAAAAAATATAAGTTACTTTCACTGTGAGAGCATGTAGTAGTAGTATAAAATAGGTTCAATTAATCTTTTAAACCACTGAATTTACTCTGGATAAACAAAGCGTGCATCAAATTATATGTCCTAGAAAAGTAAACAGCCTTATAAAATACTTCACAGTTCTGCTTTTCTCATTATTGTATTGCAAATAGTTTTCTGAATGGAAAAACTGTTCAAGCAAAATGTTAAACAGCATTCGTCATTTTCCTGCCCAGACCAGGCAGCATCCTCCTGGATCTCAAAATATGTAGTCATTATGAAGCTTGTATTGAACTGTTCATCTTCTTTTGCTCTTTCTTCTCAGGTAGTATTTCTTTGTGATGAGTAATTTCCAGAACTCCTGCTTCATTTGGCACAGGTGAAAACTCTGCAGGAGTCACACAGATGATAAAATACAGAGGATCACAACAAGCTAGTGATCGAGCTGTGTTCAGGTAACCTGTACAGGCAACCTCTACTGCTTCACCTGTAGCTATAGTTATTTCTTCATGGCAACCACCTGTGCTCCAGACCAAATCACCAAGATCATTACAAAAGAAATCTGGAATTTTAGGCTGAGGCTTTAGTCAGTGGAAACAGATTTTATCAATCTCTTTATATTGTTTATTTTTTTCAACAACAAGAAATGAAATCTCTACATTTTTCATGGCAAGTTGATGCAGAAATAACTCAGTAAGACTCTTTGACTTTTGCTATGAAATGGGTCATAGTAAACAATTGGACTAATTAGTCCCTTCCAGGTTAAAAAAAGGGAAAAAAATGTAAGAAAAGAGTTCAGCCACAATACAGAACCCCATGTTGTTTAATGGCACAGTCTTTTGTACAGACATGTATGTTTCACAGTGTGAGAGGTTCATTACACTATTGTCATTACACACTAGGTGCCATTGCTCACTTTAAAATTAATGCAAGAATTTCAGCATTCCAAAGTATGATTAAATACCACCAATTTATTTTATTTTCGTTCAAAATTTTCTATTGCTTTTTGTGAGGTTTGCTATTTACTGGCAGATTTACAGGGCTGGTCAGCTAAACTAGGTTAGAGTGAATATCCTTGGGAATATTAATAATCCTTGTTTTAACATGCCAAAATCGTCAGAAGTTAATTGCACTATTGCTGTCTTTTTGCACAGGCCTATTGATTGCTACAGAGCAGTGGTGGAAGACAGTGCTGATGTACAGTCAGAAAACAGCCAAAGAACAAATTGCTGTAACCTACAACACCCCTACCATGTCCCACAGGCCAAACAGGTGAATAATGATCTCATCTCCTACACAGCACTGAGCAGAAGTGCTGAAAAAGTGTGCAGCATATTATCTGTTTTGTAACCACAGCTGCCAGGTAGATAGTTTCTTATAAAAATGCCTGGTTGCCACCAATTATAGATTATCATTATCAGTGCAAGTTCCATAGATACTCCCTTCAGCAATATGAATGTAATTTAGAAAATTAAGGTTAGCCTTTGTCCATGCAGAACTACTCAGTTGTTCTGTGTCCTGCCATCTTTAGCATAATTCCTGGGCATGCTTTCTCCTCACCTCATGTCATCAGGCTGCTGGATTTCTAAACTCAAAGAACATATGTCTTGTCTGGAGTGAACTTGGGTCAGGTGTGAATATATAGGAGAGTGGAGAAGTAGTATTCAAGAATATATTTGGTGCAGCTATTGCAGTGTGCAAGCTGCTGGCTGAGTTCTCAGGGCAGGATCCCAAGCTTTTCCTTTTTTCCTTTTTTGTCCTTTCATGACAGAGGGCCCACGGACCTGTGGCCCAGCCAGGGAGACATGACAGGAGCCAGCAGTTCCAGACTTTCCCATGTGTCCCGTCCCAGTGTAAATGGGGAGTCAGAGAGGGTTCTTTAGGTAGATTTCTCAGACGAAAAGAAAGCACAAATGCAGCAATATTATACCTGAGAGCTGCTTATTGATAAAGAAAGATAAGTG
>VZRX01023944.1:45974-81365 GCA_013398075.1 Notiomystis cincta | reverse complement strand
AAAAAAACCCCAAACTGAAAACCACGGCAACTTTGCCTGAACAGTCCCTGTACTTCTGAGTACTCAACTCTGCCAGCATCTGTTTCCCTTGTCTGTGGTTAAAATGCAAATTTCATCTTCTTTTCTCTCCCTTCTCCTTTCCCTAGACAACTGTGAGACCTGCTACCCATTTTTTAGGCAAAGTAAAAGAGCTTTTCCTTGTTGGCTCTCTCCAAAAACAGCAGGGAACAAAGCATTTGTTATTTTTAGATCCCACAGTTACACTCAGTACAGGAGGCTCTCCACCCTGGAAAAATGAAAGTTTTCATATGTAGCTTGAAAAATACTTATTGCACTGCTGGTTTAACCACTTGTTTTCACAGTGCTGCCTTGAAAACACATTAATGGGAAAAACCCAAAACTATTAGAAATTTCTGCTTGCCCAAGCACTCAGAGCTGAAATGTATATCCAAGCCTTCTCTGTCACATCAGGCTCATCTTTTCTTACTCTTGTAACCCCATTATTTCCAGCGGGACAGTTTTCCCCTCTGTGCCCTGGAGCCTTCTCCCACCCCCTGAGCCACACCACATAAATTCCCTCAGGTTAAATCCTTTGTTTTCTTTGGTGTTCTCTCTGCAGGATCCCACTTCAGGACTAAGCAGCTCTCTGTGATTCTCACGTGCCCTGTGAGGGTGATTTCCACATCCTACTCACCACCTAATAAGCAAGGAAGTGACATCTAAAGTCACCTCCTAGAGAAGGGGAGCAGTAGGATGGCATCCAGAAACAGATGAAAGGTTGGCCAACTCAGGTCCTTAGAGAGGGCTGAGGAACCCAGAGGGATGCAGACAAAGTCTGGAGAGAGGAATGGCAGAGTTTAAGACCTCTGAGGAGGAGGGGAGGCTGAGAAACACGGTGGTCACCTGTGTGTGAGCCACCCCTGAGCACACACTGGAGCACTGCAGAGCTCTCAGGAGTGCCTGGGGAAACGAAGCTCACAAGACCACCCAACACATCAGTGTGGGCCCTTTCTCCCTGCCAGTACCTTGAGATGCCTCAAAGAGAAGCAAACAACCAAAATTACTTGGAGATTTATTAACTGGGGACTGGATTGAGGAGAGACACCTAAATCAGTGGTTGCTGGAAGATATTTTTGGGGTAGGCTCTAAAACAAGAAACTCAAACCAAGTATTTGACATGAGTTACACTTGTGAGTAGGGGTTCTCCTGTGGGCTGAAGGCACGAGCAAAAAACTGCATTGTTGGACCAGAACCATCATCTCTGCAATGTGGGGCCTCCTCCAAAAGAACACCAAGCACGTTTAATTCCCTGTGTGGGCAGTTTGTAGTTGAAACCAATTATATTACATATGGGATCATAGATATGACATGAGGTTTGTCAGCAGTTAGCACTAGAGATCACATGAAAATACATTATTCAAGTAATTAAGATCTATATTTTCACAAATTTTCACCTTTTCTCAGATATTGTGAAATATGTTTACATATGCTTCCACCACAGAAAGTGTCTTATTTTTAAAAGAATCTGACTTTATAGCCCAATACTTTTAATCACTAGTACTTATAACTATGAGCTATAAAGCAATTTATGCACATTGGAAAATGATATATAAAAGACAAAAAATATATTTTTGTCTAATGCTACTTCTCCCTCCTAAGAGCAGTAATCATCATTAGTAGAAAGTTGATTATTTAAGCAAGAAACCCTCAGCACACTCCCACAATAGCTACCAAACAACTCAGTGATCTCTGGTTAATACATTGATATTTTAACAAACTACTTAGCTTTGTAGTTTATTTATATTTATTTATATTCTGTTGGATTATTATTTATATTCTGCTGGACTTCAAGCACAATTAAGTTACTCTTTTATGATATATTTCACCATTAGCATTTTCAAACACCAATAAAATGGAGACATATAAGGAAGGAACTTTTTCTTAATTACTCTGTTAGATATCAAAACATATTTAGTTTGAGTTGAGAGTATATGCTAGAGGCTAGTGTGGCCTGTTCAGAATTGCTTCCACGTTCCAAAAATAATCAGCTGTGTTCTTTTGGTGCTAACACAGAAACAAGGAGGAACAGCATTAAATTAATGAAGCTACACCAGTATGGCGTGAAGTAGAACTCAGCTGCATTTTTAAAGACATTTTCTCTAAAGTCATAATTTGAAGGGGAAATAGGAAAAACCAGCTGCAACAAAAAATATTAGTAATCTCAGTTCCTGCCTGGCATTTCTGTCACATCTGAAACTCGGATTGATTTGACCAGGAAATGAACACCAGCATTTGGGGATGCTAAATAGCAGCTTTGTCAGGATGGCTAAGGGAGAGGCTCAGAACATCCTTACTTGACTCGATGTGTTGTCACAGCAATTTGAACTGATGGCAGTTTTGAAATCTGATCAAAACTTTGTACCTTGACACTACCTGGAAAGTCAACATGCAGTCAGAACAGCTTCACCCAGCACTCACAACTGCTCAGATTAAATTAGTTCCCATCCATTACCTTCTATCCTCTAGGTTATCCTCGAACATTATGTTCAAAAAATAAGGTCAGTGGTGAGGTGGGGTATTTCTTAAAGGAAGCTGATGTCCCAGAGCAACTCTCAAATAGCACCATGGAGGCAGTGTTAGTGATCTAGCACAGCCAGGCAGGATGCTGGTGCATCCATTAACCTCATGGTCTGCATGCTTGTATGCCTCAAGATCTGTCTCATCCATTTCCTTTCCTTCCCTCCTTCTCCTTTTTGTTTCTGTGTATCCCCAGGTACTGAAAATAAACATATGCTCAGAAAAAAAAAGAAAAAAAAGAAAAGAAACAAACAACAAAAAGCCCCAAGAAATACCCTGAAGGCTTTGCTTTTGAGAAAGCAGTGAAATATCTACTGAATGATCACTGCTTCCTAAAGATTTCAATTCTGTAAATTTTATCTAGCATATCATTCCAAAGTGTGAGGCTATGGAGAAAAAACTTAAGTCAAAGAATAATTTGACCTGTTGGAGCTCACAAGCTGACAATTCAACCTCCATGATAGGCCTGAGAATCTCCTTTCCTTTGTGGGGGAGAATGGAGGAGCAGAAAAGGAGATGGTGCTGTAGTTAAATATACCAGTCTAGCCACTGTATCCAGGAGCAAACACATTATGATTAAATTCAATGTTTGATTCTCCATTGCACAAAGCAGACTGCACAGAAAGAGAAGAAAATGCCATTTCCTACTTGCTGGCAGAGCCATTACAATGAAGGAAGAGCTCCTCTGAAGGTAAGGAACAGCATCACCCAGTAATGACAAGGTCATTTCCAATGGCAGAGGGAGGATGCACCTGATGGGAGCTGGGCATGGCTCTCCTGGAAAGCCATGGAGCTGTTTCCAGAGGATGCAGACACAGGACCACAGAGTCATCCCTGTCACACTGGGGTTGCATTGGCTCCCTGAGACAAAAGCACGACTCCCTTTTGCCTTTTGATTTTAACTGTTCTGGTTTTCTTCTATTCTAGACCCTGTTCATTGCAGTCCCTTGGAGTTTTAGAGTACAATTCTTTGTATCCCCTGCCTGCTGGGATTGGAAGAGGCTCACCTAGCTCTCCCCAGCACACACTGGGTGATGACAGGGACAGTCAGACGAGGCCAGGTGTTTTGACAACTGTGCTGTTTGCAGCCGTGGCTGCCCAGCACAGACGTGCACAGCTTCATTTTTGTGAGGCAGCTGCAGCTTCTGGGCCCTTAAATCACACTGGGTATTTTTGTTCTGTCTTATCTATCCCTCTGCATGTCTACAAGAACCCACTGACTCTGACATACACTTGTAGCAGCCCAAACAACCCTGTTTTCAGTTTTCTATTGAACAAGATGTCAGCAGATGACAACCCACGCTCCACTGATGTAATTCAGTAATTTAACAACATTAAATATGGGTCAGAGTCTGACCTCCATTGTCATCTTAGTAGACACTTTATTATTTTGTTTTCAATCAACAAGTTAGACTGAGGATAATGGGGATATGTTGTGCCATAATTCATTGCAATGGCTTAAGCATATGCTCATGAAATGGCAGCTTGTTGTCTGACACAATTATGTCAGACTTACCATGGCTAGCAAGCGCTGATTTACTACAAACCATCAGCTGCTGAACTCTACAATCTTCTAATACAACTATTCTAAGAGACATAGTCAAATACTAGCAGATGATAAATAAGCTGCTGAGATTTGTTCCCTCACGTCTGTGTGAATAAATCTGTATTATTCTGTCCAATATACCAGAGTTTCCCTGTCTCTGACAGTCTCTGACTTGCCAAATTCATCCCTTTTTTTTTNAGCAGATGATAAATAAGCTGCTGAGATTTGTTCCCTCACGTCTGTGTGAATAAATCTGTATTATTCTGTCCAATATACCAGAGTTTCCCTGTCTCTGACAGTCTCTGACTTGCCAAATTCATCCCTTTTTTTTTTTTTACTGGGCTATATGGAAAAAGTTAATCTTTTCTGAAGGTGACTCTTTAAAGGAAGTCCAGCACAAAATTTATATGGTCCCTGCAATAGTTCCCACTCATTTACTGACCTTCCTGCCCACTTTATAGAGACACTTGCTTGTAACACCTTTAGAACAACCACTCTTGTGCCAGCACAGAGCTTCCTCTGGCACAGGTTAAAGGGGCTATAAATGCTCCTTGTAAGGGCCAGCTTCCCAGAGCTACTATAGAGTTCATCTGCCAATTGACTATTGCTACTAAAAGCAGGGTTGCCTTCCTCTTATTTTATGGATTCTTGTAGGTCCCTTCCAACTCAGGATGTTCTATGATCCTGTGAAATTCCCTGAAGTACCCTGCAAGACATTTCACCTCACAGATTGAAGCTGGGAAGGCCCAACACCTGCTTCTTGCTGAGTTCAAGAGGAAAAGCAAGCACTTGCTGGGTAAATTCTTGGGACAGTGGTGAGGGGCAGCCTTGGACTCTACATTGCAGCAACTGAAGGAGGCAGAGGAAAGACTGCTCTGTCAGACAGCCAGAAACTCAGGACTGGTAAGGGAGGTCACACTAAGTCTATCCATTGGTTAATTTGTCTCCTTGTAAATTATCTCGTTTCTTCTATGTGGAAAAACCCAGCATTTGCTGTCACCAGCCCTGTGACCTACAGCAACCCCTGCTGTAGCTTAAACACGGCACGGGTTGTACTTAAACCCAGCAACATCAACAATTATTTACCCCTGGTACAGAAATAACAAACACCTAACTGACTTAGATTCTCCACACCACATTTTTAGAAGGCTGTGGAAAAAAAAAACCAAAAACCCTCTTAGTCTTGAAACTCAGAAGAGAGAAATAAAGAAGAGAGGAGTGTGACAATTTGGGAAGCTGGCAGCAGCGTGTGGGAGCTGGAGCACCCACCCACTGTGACAGAGCTGTTTGATCGTGCTGGCTCTCACTTGCCAGCAGCAGTGGCAGATACTGTTGCAGATGCTGCCATGCTGATGTTGTGCCCATAATCTGCTCTCATTTCATGTCTTATTTCCTTTGAGTTAACAGCTGAGTGGTGTGTGAGATGCCATCCTTCAGGAACCTTTCTGCAGTCTCCAAGGACTCCTCCTCAGCAGAGTACTTCGGAGGCTGTAAATACAGCTGTTAATTTCCCTGATAAATAACAGAAGGACAAGGCACAGAGAAGGATTTGCACCACTGTGCCAGTTCCATTACTTAGGAAAATTGTCCTTTTACTCTTCAGAACACAGAATGGAGATTTGCATCCTAAACACGGCAGGTTTAATTTGTAGCCTCCCTTCCTGCCCTGACTCTGGCCTAGCGCTACCAAACCACTAACAAACAAAAAGTTTGGAAATAGCAGGGCTGCTTTTTTAACCTGTCATTTTCTGACTGCTACTTTGAAGAAATATGTTATGAATTTACACTTTATTATCACTAGCCTTGCTTGAGATCCTGCATTAAAGGGTTCACACACAAAAGTAAAGATCTATAGATGCATTTTTGTCCTTATGTCAGCCCTATATCTACAAGAACACTCTCTGATATCTTATTTTCCTTCGACTTATTTCGTAACTTCAGTTTCTTTTCTCTCCATTAGCACTCTTTGCTTTTAAAGCTGCAGAAGTATTCTTTCTTCTGATTGTATCCATTTGAAAAACATCAACTTATATTTCAGAATCAGTTAAAGCAAACCCCTCTTTTCTAATATGACAACACCTTTATTATATATACTCTGTAGCTAAAAACCTGTTTATTTGTATGGCAAAAGAAAATTATACTGGCACCAGAGCTGCAAGAATTTTTTTACTGCAGCAATTGTGCAGCTCTTTGAGACAATAATTCTATGATCTTTAATAACAGTGTTGCAAGTCTCTCTCTGTGTTTATTATTCCACTCTGAAAAAGTCAGTGAGAAACGGTTTCCTCTTTCCAACAAGATCTTGAAAGAGGAAAAGAAAAATAAGTAAATCTCTTTTTCTGACAATATTTTTTTAAAAATCCTTATTTTAGTGTTTCATTTACAATTAAATTTTACTTCTTTGAGGATGACATAACCTGTGATAAACCCAGAGCACCAAATTAAATTTACCAGGGTTTCTTTAATATAATACCACACAAAGGAAGTAACTGGCAGCACAACTGTTTTCCTACCATACTTGGAAGGTTTTGTAGGACAGAATATATTTAAGTTTTACTTCTTAAATATAATTTGCACTAATGATTAGATCACCCAGTGTGAATTACCAAAGGCTGCAAATTAACAAAGATGAGAAGGTATCCAATTATTTTTAAATGGCTAATGGATTCTAAAGCTTGCTGGTTCTATACTTTGGAGGTGATGTGTTGTTTTAACTGTTCATTTTAACAATGTGGTAGCAGAGTCCAGCTCATAATATCTGCACAGGTCATGATCAGCCCCTACAGCCATGGCTGTGCTGGTGACCCCGGCACAGGAAGGGTGGGAGCATCACCTGCCAGGGTAACAAATGAGCAGAAGGCACAAAAAGTTTCCATTTCATGACAAAGACAGTGAAAAGGGACTCAGAGCCACTGCTTAGGAGGAGCCTGTGCTGGAGACAAAGAAAGCACAGTTTCCAGAGCTGTTGCTCACTCCTTGTGCTATTGCTGATACTCGTGTGGTTCCAGACACTCTCTGTGCAGGGAGGTGCATTAATACTCCACAGAGCACTCCCAACAGATCCAACAACATTTCCAAGGCACCAGTTCATCTTCTCTACAACTACTAAAGTGTGATTTTCTGCCAGACATGACTTCAGTACTTCACAGATAAATATCAACCCAGTCCCAGCCCTTTGCTGCCTTTGACTCGTCAGGGTTGTCACAGGAGCACCACTGCAAACAATATTTACTTAAACATGGAATGCCTGAGCTGGATGGAAATGGCAAAGATACACATATGAGTTGACATGAATGAATCTTAGAAGCCATATTTGTTAAAAATTAATGCTTAGAAAGGACAAATGCAACACTACCCTAAAGTCTCCTTGCTCAGACTGCAGCAACTGCTCAGACCCTGCTCAAGGTTTGCTGGGGCTGATGTGCTTGAGCTCCTTTAGAGCAGCAATAGCTTTTACCCTCCTCATTTTCAACAAACACCAACACCTTTAATGCATTTCTAGTCATGTTGGAGTGTGTTCCTAAAATTACTCCAGTTTCTCAAATTGCTCCCGTTAAGGTAAAAACTGACAATTTTTACTTCTTTGGGAAGTGCTGCATCTTATTGTGAGAATAACTGGTTTTACTAGTAAAGAAAAAAAAGCCTGATATTACTGGGCACAGCCAGGTCTCTTTCAGATCACACATGTCTATTAGCAGCAATGGCAATTAGCAGGAAATGGCTATTGTCTCCTTACAAAACATGAGCCCCGAGCTGAAATCTCTCCAGGAAGGCGTGTGCTGGCCTCACCCTCTCAGCCTGCAGGACAACACTACTGGGGGCTTCCTAAGAACTTACAGAACACTGTGTAAAGGCATCTCTTTGGCCCAAACAAGGAATTACAGTTTGCCTACAGGCTTTAGAAACCATGCTGCTTTCACTGGAACTGCTGCAACTTTTTCAGCCTGAGAGTTGGTTTGCATATTTGCATACTTAAACCACTTCTTGCTGGACAAGTTTCTTGGCTGTCATAGCTGATCTGATATTGTTTTGATGAAATAAGAGACTAGTGCAGGCTTCTCAACAAGCTATTCCTCTGGTGTGAAGAAATTTACTAAATTATTTTTCCTTGTATTTTTTTTACAACTGAGATTTATAATTTTCCCGATTCTTTTTTTTTTATCCTGGCTTCCTGAAGACACAATGCTTATGCAAAACAGCTGGCAGACAGAGCCCCCAAACCTGGAAAACAATTTAGATCATGTGTGAAAGAAAAGCAGAGCTCTTTGAGCATTGCACCCCTGTTGAGAACAATGGTGTTTGGCTGGAGGAGAGGGCCCCAGGCAGGGAGCTCTTGGCTGCTCAGTAGTACCCAGGCTGAATCTCCAGGCCAGCAAGGGTACAGGGTTGCTCTTTTCAGTGGGGATCTTTGAGTACATCATGGGGCAGGAGGGAATCCTTCCTTCCTCAGGCTGATGAAATCCTCATCCCCTGTCACTTCAACCCTACAGTTCCCATTCAGTCCTTCCCTGCTCTGGGCTGGCTGCTGCTCCTGCACTGAGCTCTCCTCTGTGAGGGTGCTAGCCCTCTACTCAGATTTTGTGTTCTGGTAATTAATTTTGGGCCTCAGCTTTTCCAGCTTTCTTTCAGTGTGTCCATGCCAATCATCCTTAACCTTGTGCCTTATTTATACTTGGTTCATTTTTACCTTGTTTATTCTTTTGCATCATTGTCCAGTCTTTTCTGAACTCCTGATGGAGTCATAGTATTTCCTACTACTGTTCAGTTTCTCTTTCCCTTTCATCAGAGAAGTTGTTGATTTTCTTCCAGCCCAATCCCTCAGAACAACTGCTGGGAATTTTTTGGTTTGGTTAGGTTTAACATTTTCTACACTTCAATCCCCCAAATTACCTTGGAAACCCAATTTATTAAACACATCTTAAAATTTGCTTTATGAGGACTTTTACATCTAAGTCCTGCTGTTCTCACTCCTTCCTTTCCTACTCATCTTGTAATCACTGTCACCCAAATGACTCCTCACCACTGAAACTAATCAAACAGTTATTTCCTGCTGATGAGAGTGAAGCCAGGATGAGCTGCTGCTCTGGAATCCCATCTCCTGGCACGCAGAGTCATCTCTGACACAATACGAGATCGTGGCAAGCCATCAGTAACCTGTCATATTCTATTTCTGACTGCTACCCTGTTAATTAACCCCATTATCTGGGGTTAATTAACCCTGGAATCTCATCAGCATCATATTCTGCCTGTGGGAATCTTCTGTGAGCTGCTCAGAAGCCCCCAGCCTCATCTGCCCCAAGGCAGCATCGCTCGGCCGAAGCGGGAGCTGGACCCTGGAATTGTTATTCCAGCACGTGCCACGAGCTTGGCAGCAGAGCCACCTGTGCTTGGGGCTCCTCTTGCAAGGCCACAGGAGAGATGTAACAGCTTTCCTTTAAGAGCAGGGTGTATAACTGCCTGGCAAATGGGGGGTTAAGATGGCAGTGAAAATAAGGAAGAGGAATCTAATAAAGGAGAGCAAATTTATTCTTTCCAGTGATTTACTTTTGCTTGGAGGTGTTCAGGTGTGTCCCTTCTTCACACCCACCTGCTTCCCACACACTTCTCCTCCCCATTTCCATTTCAGTGATCCCAACTCCTGCATTTTCTGGAGACGAGGCAAGTCGGAAGAATTTCAAAGCTTAGCAAGCACACAACCCAAAATATGCAGTAGGAATGTTTTTGTAGAAATTAAAAGTGATGTGTCATATCACGATCTCATTTCTGCAATCCTGTTCTTTAATGAGTACAAAATCGTTCTATATTTTCATTTAACAGCAATTTTGTTGTCTTCCCTTTTATGAGACGGACAACAATTTAATAACATAATTATATATGAGGAGTAATTTTTGAAAATAATTGTAGGAAGCTTAAAATTTCATTGGAAATGTTATTTTAAATTGTTCTCAGTAGTATTTTTAAAAAGTCCTGTGGAGAATGCTGATTGAAATTTATATGTGCAAGTTGTCTGAAAAATCTGAGCAAGAAAGGCAGATTGGTATTAAAAGACTGCAATGCTGATACTTGAGAGTGAGCTGATGCTCAGGGGATTTTGAACAAAGTGAACTGGAAATATTTCCATAAACCATATCCCCAGCATAGCCCAGTTTATGATACTGAGATTTTTTTTTATTGTTTGTTTTCATTTTAAATGTTAAGAAATTAAACATTTCCATATTTCTTGGTAATTTTTAGTAATTTAAGTAAACCATAATCCTTTAAAATTTGAAGGACAATCTGAAATACTGGCTCTTTTTTGGCAGGAAATCTACCTGCTCTTGCAGCACTGAGCCTCCCATCGTGCTCCTGCCCATTTCTCCTGCTCTTTATGTTGTGTATTCTTAGGGACAGGGCCCTGATGGATCACTCCCCTCTATCCCACTGAGCCAGAACACAAACCTTCCCAGCCTTGTGAAGCCTCCAGGACAGCAGCAGCTGCTTGGCACAGAATTTGTGCTGTGACATTAATGGGAGCTCTGATTTGACTTCACCTGCCACTGGGGCAGTCCCTACATGAGGCCAAACCCAAGCAAGAGCAGTTTAATGCAGGACATAGAATCCTGTGCTGTTTCATCAGAATTAATGAGCCCAGCCCAGAGACAACGCAGCAGAAGATTAAATAAATCTATTATGGATCTATTATGCTATTAGAGAATTATGCCTGTTAGCACATTCATACAGAAATTTCTGCAGCCATAACAAAATTACTGCCTTTTGTTGGGAGAAAAATTATTACCTGCAATAGATTCAGAAAGAAAAGTAAAGAGTAATGAGGTTTCTAAGTTTACTTCTTATAACCTCTCTAAAAGACTACAAAAAGGAGCATCTGTGTTGTAAATATTATGACATGTTTAATGATAATTGTATTAGAGCTCTGTCTCAGCATGTGAAAAAGTTGTTAGTGTCACTGCACAGGAGTTTCCTCCATTCAGAATTCTTAGCTCAGCTACACAGGGGTAAAGCTGAGCCTTTGCACTGGACACTCTGCTACTTCACTGCTTTATGAAGAACAACAAAATTGTGATATACTTGAAGAATTTCCATTTTTGTGCGATCCAAATTTAGCAGTGACCAGCTGATAACCCTTTTTGACTGAATTTATCTCTGTGTGTGCATCTTGTTCATGATTAGCCTTTGCTGTCAGTCCTAGAGCATATTCTAAGATGATGCAAGGAAAAAATAAAAGATAGCAGATCTAATGATGTTTTGAAAATATCCAGATGGAAGATTTCATCCATTTTACACAAAAAAAACCACTAAAAACCAGATTGTTAGTTGAATGATCAAAAGTCAATTATTCTCTATTGTATTTAAGAATAAATTACTGATTCTACCAAATTCCTTCACCTAATTCTCATGTCACCTCCTGCCTATAAAAACTCCTATATGCTATTAAGAAAATTGTTTTATCAGAGTTGTACAGCAAAATAAAAACATACTCTTATAAATATTCTATGAGACTTTTTGCTGCCTTTGCAGATGGTGACAGTTTCTTCCCAGAAGACTGCCAAACCCAAAACTGAACCACTCTTGAGAGTTGCCCCCACAGCCAAAGATTAAGATATATTCAGAAACGCAACATGGGCAGTTTTGTGTTCAACAATAGTTTCTTCCCACTTTTAATTCCAGTTTTTCTGCCATGGAAGAGTCTGTGTCTATGTCTGTACAGGGGAGACAGAAGGTTTTCACACACAGAGACCAAAGAGAACTAGTTAGCATTTCCCCCCTGATTTTATGAGTAGATTAAGTTTAATGTTTTGATTTTATTTTAGTAGCACAGACCACCCCATTGCCTTTTGTGGAGTTAGCAGGGTATGGAATCACATGTGATCTCAATGAAATACATTTATAAATTTATTAAAGGACTGTTTTCACTGGTAATTCAACACCAGCATCTGCACACACACAAACACACACACACAAAGGCTCATTCTCAAACGCTTCTCCACTGTTTCTTATCCATAAACAACATTTTCAGCACTCCATCCATGCAGCATTACTTACTGGAGAAAAGCTGTAGGTATTCAGTAAAGCTAAATACACATTGGGCACACTCTGTGGACACAGCAATGGCTCTCCCACTTGACCTTGAAATGACACCTGAGCAGTGGGCTCAGTGTCTGCTACCAGGTCAGGGCTGGGCTGCTGGGATGCCCTTGCCAGCTGCTGCCCTTCTGTGTGTGCCAGCAGCTGAGCTGGTGTGTGCCACAGAAAGCTGCCTGGAATGCAGCAGAGCCCAGGAGGTGGCAGGAGGTGCTGTTTGTAGCTGCACTGAAATCTCCAGGGGATGATTTCCCAAGGCCTCCCAAGGGAATTTCTCTGCCATGAAGAAAATGTTTCTGCTAACAAGTAGAGCCTGCACCTCATCATCAGCCGGTCAGCAACGTTTTAAAGCACTACCCAATGTTTCAAAGCCTGGCATTCCAGGGATTTCCTGCAGCTCTTCCTGTGCTAAGTCCAAATACCACTGAAATTAATGCCAATCACCTCTGCTTCTTGCAGCAGGCCCACACTTACAGGGACAACCTCAAGGAAGTTGTGGTTTTTATTCTGAGTGGAACAGAGCCACATCAGAGATCCAGGAGGTGATCCATGAGGGAAGCAGTGCTGCCTAAATAAATAGATCAATAAATGCTGAGGTAATTTACCTTCCTCTGCTACACATGTTGAACCAAGTTTAACCAGGAATATATGTATTATATATTGTATATAATTCCTACCCAGGATTTTATATAATTACTGCCAAGGATTTTGCAGTCTGGGTGATATCTCATTGGGTCCTTGCCCTGACTTATACAGTATCTTTTTTCTCAAGGGGTACCTGGGGATTGAAATTCATTATGCAAAGGGCAAGTCTTTGCAATTTTACAGAGGACTTCTGCTACCAAACAATGTTCTTGAGCAATTGCTCTTCAGAGAGATACATGCGCCATTCCCTTTGGCATGCCAGAATATTAAAAAAAAAAAGAAGGAGAAGAAGCAGGAAAAGAAGGAAAGAATATCCTACACTCATTTTTTTCTTTGCACTTTCAACAGACTGAGGAAATGCAATTATTTTTGTACCACATGCCTTGGAGCAGCAGAACCAGTCTTCACACTACCATGAAGAAACAAGAGAGAAGGCCATCAAAAGTAAATTTCTCAATTTCTCAGCCCTCTCCCAATAAAACCACACATTGTGAGATGTACAACCAGTGGCCTAACTGCGATTTCATTCATTGTATGGGCCTAGAAACACCCAGCTTTGGCTCATTGCTCTTCCAGCCATGGTCCTCACAAAGCCACAAAGTTCTGTGCTGTAACAAAATTTACACCAGTTTTAGGCATGGCAGAAAATACCAGAATTGAAAATTTTTCTGCTCACTATTGCAGCCAAGAAACCCAAAACCTGAACTGTTCACAACTTCTAAGGGATCCAGCAAATTATTCACCACTGCAGTTTGGAGCAGACTAGATATTAATAAAGGAAACACTACCTAAAAGTTTATCTTCTATGGCTCAGTCAATCACAAAAACCTGATCAGACCTCAAGAGTCTGAGTTCATGTTCATTCATTAAGTGTAAATATCAGGCCAGAAATCTAGAGACAAATATGCAGATACCAGCAAAGGCTAGGAACAGTGCATTCTTTGAAATGTCAGAGTTCTTACAGATTAATTATGCATCTATGGAAAACAGGAAAGCTTTGTTTGCTTCAACCTAAGAATAGCTGCTTAAATGACTGAAATAATAAAGGAGTAGGCAGAAGTGGTTACAGGTTATTTTTCTGTACCCCAAAACCTTTTGTAAAAAAGGAATTAAAAAGTATCTGATCTTCTCCAATAGCTTTCTCTGAAATGAGAAAATTCATAGGATGAAGGAATCGAAATCCAGATCTGAACCTGGACCAAAGAAATTTTCCTGCTGCAAACATCTGTGAAAGTTGTGTGAGTATTAGGCAAACCCAGAAGTCCATGTGGCTTCATTCGTTGACTGGGTTGCATCACTACACAGGGTCCATCAGAATTTTTATTTTTGTTTGCTTAGTTTTTCTGGGGACATGTTTGCATACCTGTTCACTTGGTGAGGAAGGCAGAGTCATTTCCATTCCCTGGAGGACAGGTATCAGTAAATGAGAGCACGTGGAGCAATACTGGGTGGCTCTTGTGCACAGGACAGGAGTAAATATCTGCCCCGCACTGTGTTCTGCCAACCCTCCTGACTCCTGGAGCAGGACCAGGCTGGTGTCACCCTGCCACTCTGCCACACAGACACAAGGTTTATCCTCACTGATATTCCACATAAGTACCAGCTTTAACACAGAGTTAGGTCTCGTGCACAGCCAATTTTCGCTTTAGGAAAGTCAGAGCTGCTGCTTCAGGACCAGGGATTAACTGGGGCTGATCTCGTCTCTCCTTGCAGTTAACCTACATCTGGCACAAATCCAGACATACAACTCTGCCTGTTTACAGTGCCAGACAGCCCCAGGGAGTGGAGCCTGCAATATTCCACATTCTGACATGGACTGCACCCAGAGCACCTTTCACTTGGGACCCAAACCATATCTCACTTTCAGGAGCTCTGTATCCATTAGGATTAGTGCAAAGGAATACAGTGCACATGCCCAGGCCACCAGGCACCACACTCTCCCAGTTCCAGCCTATCAGATCAGTTTCCACCAGCTGACCCAAAAGGAAGCTGGCATTTGATAGTTAGATTTGCAGGTTAATATCTCATAGGCAAGTTGGACAAAAAGGTTTGAACTATTGATCAGCAGTTGAAACATGCCACTGAATTGGCACTAAATACTGATGGTCTTAGAGGAAAAAGTGGGGGCAGACAGTTCTGGACCAAGGGAAAATTCCAAGCTTGGGAGAAGGCCTTGAAAATGAGGTGAAAGGGGTGAATAGTGTGCAAGGGTTGGAGAGAAAAAGGACATTGCTTAGAAAGCAAAAATTAAAGGCAAGAGAGAAACAGGAGCAAAGGTATTCAGTCTTTGAGGAGAGTGCCTATCCTTACATGTGTTTTTTAAGCATCAGTTTTAGAGGTATTTCACTTGCAGAGAGAGTATTTAAACAAAGCAAAATGTTGAAATAGCAAGCTGGACAGCAGTGCAAGTATTTAAAGATGTGGTACTACATCACTGAGGCAGCAAGTAAGGTGGATTATGTCATCTCTGTCATAGATTCCAGGGGATTCTGGTAAGCATCAAACAAGTCAGAAAGAGGGGAGATATAGTTTTCCAGACACTGAAAGCACACTATTTAGCTGAAAAGGAAAGGGACAAATTCTGCCTTCTATCACACTGATTTATAACTGGAGCAACTCAGCTGAAGTCAGTTTTCTCAATGGAAATTGAACAAGGGATATGAGACCAAAAAACTGCAACTAGTATTTAATGGACAGCTGGCTTTCTGGAAATTGGATCTCCAGCAATGGAAACAGTTAGGGGCAAGTACTTAACAGAGATTTGTTACAGAGAACAGCAGCTGTGTGAAGATGATAGACCCCCAAAGATACTCAAAACCTGTCTGGAACCTAAATCTCAGCTCAGAGTCTCTGAGGACTGTGCTCTGTGCAATGGTGAATGAGGCCCCAGTTACACACAGGCCCACAAGCACAACAACCATTGCCAGTGCAAAGAAAAGAAAAATACAGCAGTATCATGCAAGGCAGCAGTGTGTCAGAAACACCAGCACTGCATACTCAGCAGCTGAGCTTGAAGCAGCCAATGTATTCAACCCTTGCTGTTTTTCTTGCTACACTTGCACTTATTCACATGCCAGGAGTTTCTGAGAAGCCAGCATTTCAGCACATTAACTCAGGAAGAAGCAGGAGCTCCAGCACACAGACATGAAGTGATGGCAGTGATCTGGGAAGCGAGCCCTGCCTCACGTGCAGGCTTCACAGGCAGTGCTGCAAGGAAGTGGGGCAGATGCAGGATGTGGCACCACACAGCATCTAAAATGAGTTTGGGAATGGTTCATGGTGGGCAGGCCTGGAGCTCTGCTCTGTCTGTCTGTCCTGAGGCAAATGACACCTCCTGCCTCCACAGCCAGCTATCATTTAAAGTATTACACATCTGGCAGGACATTAATTCACAGGTTTATACAGCAATGACAAAGACCATCACTATGGAAGATGAATTATATCTACACATATATGTCATTATTTTCCTGTTTGAGGACTTGATATTTGCAGAAGGAAAAAAATGGAGAAAAAAAAAAAAGGCAAAACCAGAAACCCCCCAAATTCCCTACATCAGGTGAACATTCTGAACATACCACATTGAGCAGTACCTTTGCAGTGAATTTAATGGCAAATGGAGAAAAGAGACTGCCCAGAGACCACAGGGCAACAAGACTATAACTCCTTTGGTACTTGGTATCTCCTCATCACCTATGCTGAATGAATTACACAGGCAAAAACAGCAGGGAAATTGTCTTATTTCATGGTCTACTTAAATCTTCTAACAGGCACATTTTCTGAAATGCAAACAAAATGCTTAGACCTACCAAATGTCTGGGTGAGTTTTTGCTCTAAATGGAAGCTGTGGAATTATGCAAATGTAGTTCTACATGTGTATTGTGATAAAGCTGCCAGTTATTAATAAAATCCTAAATAGAATCAGAAAACCATTTTTTAAGTGTACTGTGATTTTCCATATATGATCAGGACTCACATGTATATTCTTAGCTGAAATTATAAATAGCATTTAATAAAAGGGACAGGAAGTATTGTCTTCGTCTGTGTTCTATTCTTTGGCTGTCATGTCCATCCTTTTAATGTCTTCCCCCAGCTCTGGGTTTTTCACATTAGTTTTAGAACAATCAGCTTTGACACAGTGGAAATATTATCTCCCTCCTGCTTCATACTTAGAAAACAAATGAAGGTAGTTTTGCTGCAGGACTGAACCTTAGTGACCCTCTTTATCACTCACGCTTCACATTTTCCATTACAAGTGCTTCCTGTTTTCCCAAGGAATATTACAGCAACAGAAGCATTTCCCCTGCATGTGCTGCTTTCAGTGAATCCAGATTAATGTTGAAGGCAGGGATTTCTGCTGCTGTGCTGAGGGGACAGCCCAAGCCAGGCACAGGTGCCTCTCCTGCTCATTACACTGCCTGCAAATCTTCCTCAAAAACAGCAGTGCATGGGAGTTCTCAGACTGGCCCACTCCATTCCTGAGGATTTCCCCCTTCCTTTTATCTGACTTTTCCTGTTTTACCCTTCCTTTCCTTCACTTTATATTCTCCCTCTATTTTTTACCCTAGAACAACCCCAGACATTCCTCCCACAAACAAACAAACAAACAAACAAAAAAACAAACAAACAAACAAACAAACAAAAAAAAAACAAAAAAAACACAAACAAACAAAAAAAAATCCTTCTATTAACTTCCTGTCATATAAACCCTTAATCTCCTAATGTTGGCCCCGGTTCTGCAATAAGGAGAATCTCTCTAAAGTCCAGGGAAATGCATTTCATGTCACCTAGCACAAAATGTCACCTTCTCTGTGTTTGTTTTCCATCAAAACTTTTCCTGGTTGTATCAGGAAGAAAACTCAGATTTCAAACAAACCATCCACCATTATTACAGCAGATTTGTTTAAATCCCACTTGTAAATGCCATTGATTCATTGATAATAGGCATCTCATTTTGTTGTTGTTGTTTCAGACAGACATGCTGTGAACTTTATGCTGAATGAAGCAAAGTGGAAGAATTAAGAAAGTCTGGGACAATAGGGAAAATAATCTAATCAGACAAAGTTTTCTTTTTATAACAGACTGTGTGTATTTGTTGTGACATGCTGCATCAGGGATCATTTTGCAATTAGAGATTTCCATTTAAATCAAGAAGCACTTGTTAAATAAAAAGGTAGAACTACAGACAACTAAATTAACTCCCATGTATATTGAGCTCTACCACTGCATCTCAGTTAATCATGGTGAAATGTGTAAGCTCCCTTAATTAGCGTAGTCAGTGTGAACCGAATTTTATTTCACATCAACTTTCTTTGGGCCTTACTTTTTCTGTGTTTCTTTTTATCAAAGCTCTGCAGTATTCCAGCAGGCAAGTCTGTTGCACAGAGAACATAACTTGATTATCCCTTTGCAAGCTTATTCCAAAACAGATCATTCTAATGGATGAAATCTAAATATGCACCTGACCTGTTAACACCTGCATTTATCAGTTTGGCTCTGTGGACAGCAGCACACTCCACTGGTCCATGGCTGAACAGCACACTACATTGCCACACCATTTGTCTCTCCAGCTGTTCAGAGTGCCCCTGCTAACCAAACTCAGTGCTGCAGGACCAGTGCTGGTACTAAACATACTAAATATTGCTGTACCAGTGCAGCCCCCAAATCCCAAGCTCCTTCTCACAGGCCATCATACACCCAGTGCATCTTTCCAACCTTCCTCACAGCTCCCACAGCAGAAGATCTCAGAAAACTGAAAAAAAAATGCTTACTGAGAAACAAAACCAACCAGCTAATGCTTCCTCAGTCTGGCCACCTTTATACATAAACCTCTGCTTTAGTTAAAATGTTCTTACAGTAGAAGGTCTCAGCCTCACTCAGCATATCCCTGATATCCCCAATTCATCCAGAGCCTCCAGACAGACAAGCTCCAAGAGTGAAGAAAACTACTCTTTGCTGGAAGAGTAAGCCATGCTTTTGCCATCTATTTTCCAGAGACAACAGAAGGGAAACTGTTGAAGGTCAGGCTATTCCCAACTCATGGAGCTGCCTCCGGAATGGGGAGGTGAGGAGAGCACAGAGAAGACACAGAGCCTGACAGCTCCTGTTGGTGTCTTTGCTCCCCAAAGCTTTGTGGGTTTGTTTCACAGGATGATGTTCATGGAGGGCAGAACATTTGCTAGCAAATATCCCAGTCCTAGGGAGTGGCAGAAGCACAGAACAGGAGTCACAGTGGTGTGGTGACAGCCCTCTCACTGAACATGTCACAGCCATACTGTCTTAGGATGAAAATAAACACATCAGGGCTGTTGCCACATTGTAGTCACTACATTATGGCTTCATACACTGCATGTTTTGGTCTGTAGAAGGCTTCTCCTTGACAAATAGGAACACTTCTTATTATGCATCTTGTGCATCAGAGTGCTGAATTTGCTTTTTGCAGCCCCTCACATACTGGATTCCCATCACACTTGGCCTCTGTGCCTGTGTTAAACTATGCTTGATTTCCTCTAGGTTTGGGAACTCTGTATTTTCCAACAAAGCTCCCCAGGAAATTAAAATGTGAGAGCACTCATTCAAATTCCAACCACTCTTTGTACAGGTTTTAGGTTTGAGAGACTGGCTGTAGGAGGAATTCACCATATCCTTCAGGACTTTGCCCACACTGCAGTGCCTGGCATGTACAGCAATCTCCATATCCTTTGGTGTGCCCTTACACCTGATGAGCCCTGGAAACTGTTCAGGTTTGGTCCTCTCTACCCCACCCTCAGCCCTGTTTCCTGGGGGTTGAGGAGGGGAGAGGATCTGTCACCCCCTGCAGCTTTTTGCCTTTTGAACAACTCATCCAGCCAGCAACCAGCAGGCTACAGATGAGACTGAGGGTACTGCAGAATACCCAGGTGGCCCTTTATTTGAAAATCCCTAAAATATGGACTGTATTTGAAATTGTTTATGATCTGTCATCAGCAAGATCTTCTTCTCCACGCACCTCCAGCCCTTCCCCTCTCCCTGGGCAGCCTGTGTGCGAGCTCCCAGCCCAAACAGGAGCCACAGTCATTGCTGCAAGATCAAGCAAGCAACACAGCCCTGTTCCACTGCACAAATTCATATTTTACACCACATCAGGAGAACAAAAAAAGAAAGAAGAAAAAGGAAAGGGAGAGGACTGCAGTTAGAGCTATTAATGTTTCATGAAACCTCTCACATCCTTGCTACAACTGACAGGATAAAAAAGATACAGTCATTAAAATTCGGCTAACAGGATACTGCCTTGGTGTTCTTTATATTAAAATTCTGGGCTGAATGATTGCTTTGCAGAAATATGTGTCTCTCTATTCTCTTACATCAGTGTCTCAGCAAAGACCTAATACTTCAGCATCAGCAACAGGAGCCTGTATTGCTCATGGAGTGCAGATTGTTGCCTTATGGGGAAAGGTTTTTGTTATATTACAGGGAGGTGACTGTGGAACAAGATGTACATTTCAAGGTCATTTTTTCCCTTTTGTTAACAAGAAATGTTAACAAATATAAACACCAAAGCTGGAGAAAAAGACTGGAAAGCTCATAGGTAAAGTATCCCTCTACCATCTGCAAGTTCTGGGAGATGTTTTGCAAACGAGAAACTTAAGAACTGCAATTGGGACCCACATTTCCACTGTGCTATTCTGCATAGAGTAGTGTTTCCAAGGTGATAAAGAGGCAATGTAAATAAAAATCAGAATTTCTGGGCAGAACTCGAAACTTTTGAAGCTTTAATTTAATCTAGCTTTTATGAAAATATAAAGGTTTGGGTTGGGTTTGTTTTTACACTATTCCCTTATGAAGTTTAGGAGAAAAAGTAAATGCTTTCTCACCATATTAAAAAAGCTTTACATAGCAGTCATATTTAGAAGTGAAAAAGATCATGAACCAAGAAAGGGTTTTACAAAACTTATCTGGTGAAAATAGCTTTCAGACTTTAAAGCAAAGCAACATTATATTTTCCCATCCCATCTTTTTGGAGACTTAGTAATCTCTTTCTTTCTTAAGCACAGGGTTCTGGTAAAATGCTATAAAACAGAAGAACAACACACTATTTACATTCAGCTGGGGCCCTTCATTTATCCCACAGAAGTAAAGCCCAGGCTGATAATGACCCTCCTGCTAATCATCACACAAGCCAGGCTCACACAGCTGGCAGTGATGGCTTTTCTAGTCAAGCATGAGCACTAATGAAGAAAGGAAAATTTGTTTCATGAAGAATCAAGAGCACTTTTTCGAAAGACATAGAGGGAAAACACCCCCAGATTTTTCAGAAATTTGGCTTCCTCTATAAAAAGTATAATTATTTGTTAGCCTGTGCAGCCTGCTTTGTTTTAGATACAGGCTAGGTACAATTCTTGGCACCAGTGGAAATCCTGAACAGATATCAAAAGGAAAAGATCTACATTAGGTTTCCATATGCAACTCTTTAATTGTGTGTTGTCAATGCTGAAGAAAGGCACGTGCAACTTTTCTGGTCACTGCCTGTAGCAAAAAGCATTTGAAACTAAGTGTGCACCTTTGAGTTGTGTGCATTTGCTCCACTGGTAGCTCAAAAGCAGGCACCAAATCCTATCAATAAACTCCAAAATAGCAAGAAAAGCAAACCACCTGTGTGACTTATGGCTGGTTTCTGATGATGAACATAGCACATGCTACTGGCTCAGAAAGTAATGCCAAGCCCTGAGTGCATTAAGTTCAGGGGGAGTGATGAGGAAGCCATTTCCCATCTCAGAGAACACCACACCTTCCTTCCAGCTCTGAGCTCACACCCAGCCCTTGTTTAAGTGTGCAGGAAACTGTTCTGCTCTCAGTGCTTATTCAGAGGCTGCTTATTTATTTCTTTCTTCAAGTCTGGTGCAATCTAGCATTAGGACCATCCTAAAAAAAGCTGGAATGATAAATGTGGCCTGAGATTCACGAAAGCCAATATGAACACAAACACTTGCAAACACTTAGTCTGATTTAAGGTTCAGTACAAAGTGCAACATTTTCTCTTTATACTTTCCCCTCCCTTTAAGTGTTTAGATGAGTTCTGAGTTGTAATCAGGGAAATTTATATTCTATGCAATTCATATTTCCCTGAAAAGTGTACTTGAAAACATTTTAAAGTGTGTCTCTGAATATATGAGAGTAAAAAATATTTTCCCTTATACTATGCATGCTCTGTAGTTCATGCTATTAAAAAGGAAACTAAAGTTTGATAGAGCATTAAATGTTTGAATTACTGAGAATGAAAAGCCTAGTATTAAAATATAAAGTTATTGCTTTTTTTAAGAAGTATGGTATAAACATACATTGAAAAGAAACTTTAACTTCTTGCTTACAGTAACCTGACATTTCTAGGTGACTGTCCTTACTCTATAGCCAGGCTCATGCACCAATGCACACTTGGAGGAGGTTGGAATTAGCTTGAAAAAACTTTCTGAGACTACCAAATTCTTCCCTTATCTTTGGAAAACACTTGTGTTAAGTGGGTGACAATGGTAGTACCTTTCTATTAACTTCTGTAAGAAGTGTGGGGAGACATAAAAACACACTCATAGGCTCTTCTACGCTTTGTCTCTCAAGATTGCACTCATCATCTGGATTTTTCTTCAAATCTCAGCTCACCCTCTATTTTTGCCAATGCAATCTTCCAAGAATGAATAATGAATCTTACTGCTGTGAAAAGCAGGAACTTTAAAAAAAAGCGGAACCTAAAAATGTTGTATTTCATGATTCCAGCTACTTCATCATTGACCTATATGAAAATCACAAATTTAAGTCTACACATAGGGGCCAGAGAGAATTTGAATAATCATCTTTTCCCTGGAAGTTGCATAGAAATAACAGACTAATTTTTTTGTGCCAAACCCAAAGATCTGGCAAGGTGTTCAGGAGTCCCAGGGCTCCTCAGCTGCCCCTTGGACACAGGGACAGCCACTTCCCATCCTCAGAAAACAAGTGTCAGCAGGACATGACACACCAACGACCAGCAAGGGGCTGGGACAACTGCTGTTCACAGAGCAGGTTTTATTAGTGAAATGAAGTCAATAAATCCATATGAACTAATTTCTCTTTTGGATGTTTGACTGGCACAAGTCTTTGTTTTCCTTTCATCCTTAGAAGGACAACCCTAACTCTAAAGGGTAGCAAAGGGATTTTGAAGGGATAACCCTTTAAAATTAATCTATTTTTACAACATAAAAAAATTTTTAACAAGCTGTGCATATTCAGTTGATACTGAAGTATTGCTTAACTGATAATGATAAAGAAATTTCTCTCTGATCATGGGCTACAGATCCCTCACAGGACTCACTGAATTCTGTGTTTTAGAAACAGTAAATGCTACTTATTAAATACACTGATATGGATCTCAGCCTGCACAGAGGGGCACATCCACCAAGAGATGGCCAAGAGACCACATGGTGTCTGTCCCAGGTGTCTTCCCTTGTCCAAACTTCCTGGGCATTTCGTCTGCTACTCCAAAGCAGAAACAAAATGAAGAAAATATTTTAACCTTACTTATGTACCTCTCTCTTTCAGCTCAATTTCCACTGAGTTTTCCTTTTTATCAGTTTAAGGGTTTCATTCTGTGGCAGGAAAAAATATCAAATCAGTCCAACCCCCCCCACACTTCTTATTGTGGGACACCAACAAAGCACCAACACTCAGTGTGAGACTCTAACAGGAGTGGTCACTTCACTGAGTTAAACTTCTCCCTTTGCTTTTCTGTGCCCTGAAAAAGTCACTAAGAACTGCCTCAGGATTTGACCCAGCTTAAGGAAAACGAGGTACCTTTTTTTTATAGGTATGTGCCTGTCAGTACTGATTCAGGCAAGGAAAGGATAGAAAAGTCCAACGCTTGTGTATGGCCATGGATCCTACTGCTGCTGCTGGGGGAAACAGAGAGCGTTAAAGCAAGGAAATTGGAGCTCAAAGGAAGGGAGGGAAATGCAGTTCAGTGCACAAAATATGCTCACAGTGGAACACTTGAGATTATACAAATTATATTTTAAAAACGTAGGAAAAAAAAAAATCTTCCTGCTTTGCATTTTTTTTTCAAATTGAAATATCACAAGAGACCATCATGGAAGTTTTGTGTGAAACAAGCAAGGATTAGCACAATGATGTATGTAACTAAGTAGGTATTTTCTGACTTCTCATTTCATAATAATGCTGTAGAAGAGACACAGCTCTGTTAAAAGCATTCCCACCACATCCCCTTGTATTGCCATGACTTGTAAATGGAAAAGAAAAACTAAATATCTGTACCAGTGATTTCCACTCTTCTATCTTCCTAAAAGAAGGTTATAAAGCTGCTTAATTATTTATTAATTTTAAGAATCAATATTATTCATAAATACTAATTAATATATTAATTAATATTATTATTAATTAACTACCAAGGAAAACATATGATGTTTCTGAAAGTGGCAGTTTGTAAGGGACATGTAAAACTGTTAAAGAACAGAGACATATCCTTGTTCTTCCTTGTGAAAATACGAGATTTTGCATGTTGGCTGACTTCTGCAAATCTTGAGGGTAAATTATTTAATTTCTTTTTCAGATGTCAACTCTTGCCTGTTTGATAATATGCACAAAATCCTTAGCTTTGGTAAAAATAACATTTCCTGAGCCCTGCCACCAGGCATTGGTGGGAAGCAGAACTAAGAGAACCAGACCAGTAAATTGGTGTCCTGTTTACCTGCAGGCTTTCCTGGGAGACTGGTGTCACCAAGGGCCACGAGTGCAGGTGTGGCAGTGTGTTTGTGGGACACACACACTTCAGCCAGAGCCACTGCTCTCTCTGGGCTGTACTGCTGGCTCTACTGGGGAGGAAGGCAAAGGCAAAGGACCCCCACCTCTAGCCCTGGAATAACTAATCCTTTTTCTCATTTTCCCTGCAAGTCAAAAGGACTGCAAGCAGTGACATTTAAATGCCATTCTGCCTGTTTATAGGATATCTTCCTTCCACGCAAGAAGGAAGGAAACATAAACGTGAGCAGGCAGGAGCTGACAGAGTGTGTCTGAAAGAAGGATCTCTGTGTCTCCTAAGTCCTCAGCCCCTGACTCTGCTCCCTGGTGCTCCCAGACTGCACAGCTTGCTGCAGCAGAGGTGTGAAGCAGCAGCTTTGCTGGCGTGGGCCAAGCTGTCCCCTCAGCCCGCTGGCCAGCAGCAGGGGCTCAGGCAGCCGAGCACCCCCTGAGCTCCAACACCGGCATCGTTTCATCTCTCTGCTCCTCAGACACCCAGCAGTGTGTTTGCTTCAGAGACCCCCTCATGGACTGCCCCCAGTAACCCAGCAGCCTGAAAGAGATTTATCTTCCTGTCTCAAGGCCCTGTCTGCCAGCCCTGAAGTGCAGCCTGTGACTCTCACTATCAGCTCATTCACACAGCCACTTCGGAAAATACACCAAGGCACAAGAGACAGGGAAAGAGAAATGTATCTTAAAAGGAACAAAATAACCAAGAAATGCATAAATACGACTGAGGTCAACAGCAGAGTAAGTGAAAATGCAAGCTTCACATTTGCTTCCCCAGAGAAAACTGGAAGAAGGAAAAAGAAATGTAATCTATTACAAAAAATATCTAATATTCTCACCTCTTTGAGCAGTAGGAACGATCCAGCATTATCTTTCATGAAATAAGACCAGCTATTCATTCTTTCTCTAGAGTTTGAAATATCAATTCTTTTTCACCAGCTAAACATCCACCACTGCTGGTTTCCAGCCACTGAAGCTGCACTTCCAAAGAAGCTTTAAGGGTAACACAATCACCAGAACCAGCTGCTGCTGCACTGTTCAGCTGTGCCACTGCTTCCCTAGAAAACTAGCAGGAGCTTGGGTGGAAAGGGTGTTGCACCAAGTCATTGGTGCACTTGGGGTATGGCCAAGTTCCTTCAGTCTGGTTTGATCAGCCCCTGATTAACAGTCCTTTTACAACTGCAGTTATTAGAGTTGAGTGGATTAGGGAGGTGATGGTGTGTGCTCCTGGACCATAATTGCTGCTCTCTAGTCTCCCTGATAAATTTTAATCATCCAATCCCAGTGCACTTCCTCTCCAGTCTTTCAGTTCTGGATTTAGCCCCTAAAATTGCATTCCTTGAGAATTTTACAGCTAGCCAATTGACTTTCTGTTCCTTCTCTTGCACTGTGCATGAATAAGGTCTCTTCAGAGTTCTGCTTGCAGCTCTTTCCTTTAATAAAAGTAGTGGTTTGTATTCATAAACCACCTGGATGGAAGGTTCACAGAAACCACAAGAGTACTTAAAAGAGAAAGACTCATTGAACAAATACTAAGTATCTTTATAAGTCCTCAGCTTCATATGAAAATACCTGAGACATATGGCTAAGGAGAGCTCCACTCTATCATGCTGAAGTGGCAAAGCTCTAAGAAAAATTTCAAGTAATTATTTTCTCTTTCTTTTTTTTCCCTCTTTTTATAACCTTTTCTCCTCTGTTTTAGTATTTATTTGTGGCACCTGTTTCCATAAAAACTTTGGGGTTTTTCCCCCTTAGCTTGTTTTATGCATAAATTTCCATTTTGCAAATGGTATAAAAGTTAACATTAATTATTAGAAGAGTTTTGATTACAGGTGGACTTGTTATTTTGTGGTTATTGATAAGGAGGTGTGTATCCAGGATTCCAGGAAGCACACTGAGGCTTTCCTGCTATGGATAACAGTCTTCTTATGGAGTGCACTTCTGTGGGGAGAAAGGTAAACAGTAAAAGCAACCCATGCTATAGGCCAGCTTGTTTCTGTACATGTATCCAGCAATGAAAAACTACAAAAATGCAAATTATTCATTGACAATTACACAGCCATCATTATGTTTCAGAGCCAGAGATGAAGTGAGGCCACTCTTTCTGCCTTTCCAAACCTTACTTCATTGAATATCATTTTACATTTTGGACACCACCTCTGCATCCATAAAAGCTGGGCACCACTACCACACTTGGCATCTCTTGTCTGTGTGTGTGCACACATGTTTTTATATGAAGTATAAAAAAATTTTTAATCTGGAATATTGTTCTGGATCCATATTTTAATTCTGGGACTACAAAACATATTTTCTTCATGGATTTTCTCTTGGCATTTTTTATCCTTCCACTGATCTCAGAATTACATTAAACCAACATTTTGTTTGGCATTTGGGCCTTTTATGTCTTAGCATCATTCAAAAGAAGAAATTTCAAGTGGATGTGATGGGAAGGTGAACAACTGAGAAAATGCTCTGCTGCTGCCCAACAGAGGTTCCTACAGTGCTGCTCCAACTGTTTTTTAATTCTGAAGGAATGGCTGAGCTAGATCTTGCTGACATTTTCTTCTAATACTGCCATTCACTGACACTGGTTTTAATTTGGGAGAAAACTGTACCTCTGGCACCAAGTTTCAGTTCAGAACACCTGTGCAAAGGCTTATGAGTTCTGCAGGGGCATCTGAGTTATTTCTAATGTCCATTTAAGTGTCCAACAGTTTCCATTACAGCTGTTTTCTCTAAACACCTGAACTGACCATGAGGTTTCCAGGGAACTAGATACTGACAGATCACTTTTTTCCTGTAGTAATAGTTTGCAATGCCTCTGGAGTCAGGAAACTTGTCTGCTTACACACAGCCAGGTGACAGATTTCTTTTTCAAAGAAAGTGGTCACTATGAAGCTCAAAAAAAAACCAAACCAAACAAAAAACCAAACCCCTCAAAAATCTCTTCAATATGCAGAAACAGGAGAGCTCAATGACAGAGAACAGCTTTGCTGGCTGTCAGATGGGAGAATGGGCACTTTGCTGGAAACAATGCTGGAAGGGAGACAGTCTATTGACCAGGAGGGAGGTAAACAAAGGGCACACACTGACTGAGCTATGGACAGGTATGAAGACATTATCTCCGCTCTCCTGCTTCCCAGTCCCTCAGGCATCAGGCAGATACAGAGAAGGCAGCTGTAAATGGTCTAGATAGTCTCAAAATGCCTTTGTGCTGGCAAAAAGTGTTCAGGTATGTATTTATTTCAAAAAGACAGGTCCCCCTCTGCTCCACACTGCTTCCCTCCATCGAAGTTTGACTCTGGCCCAATGCCAGGCACCCACGAGAGTCACTCACTCACCCTCCCCTGCCACAGCTGGGCAGAGCAGGGAAAAAACAATGAACTAATGTTTCATGAGTGAGATAAGGACCGGGGGAAAACACTTCAAGGGCAAAACAGGCCCTTGCAAAGTGAATTTATTACTAGCAGAAATCAGAGGAGGATAATGAGAAGTAAAATAAGCCCTTCAAACGCTTTTTCCCCCCAGCCCCTCCCTCCTTCCCACTGACAGCACAGGCAGACGGGGCAGGCGGGTTTGGTCAGTCCATCACTGAGATTTTCTTCCCCTGCTCAGAGAGAGGAGTCCATCCCCTGGGAGGCCACGGGGTCTCTCCCATGGGAGACAGTTCTCCCAGAGTTAGGATGCAGATTCCACAGTTACTTTCCTGGGAATTGAGGGAAAGGATCTTAATGTGTGCCCTACCAACAACTGGATGGTAAGAAACACTGGATCCAAAATTATCTTATTTTTTTGCTAGCTCTAAATTTAATGGTACCTTTAACCCTGCACTGTATATACCTACTAGTAGTTTCTTTTTTGTCCTTATTCCTGTGTAGTAGAGACTTTGTTTTAAGTCTTATGTCTGTTAGTTCTGTGTCTATTAAAGAAATAATTAATTCTATGATAGACCAAATCAGCCATTATTAAAGAATTTGAGAATGAGAGTGGATTTTGGGGTGCTGGCCACCTCAATAAAGCTACTGCCTGCTGCTGGAGGACTGGGCAAAAAGCAGGGACTGATCTAAACCCCCACATCTGTTCCTAACAACATGGTGGAAGCTTCCTGCAGCTTCTCACAGAAGGCACCTCTGTGGCCCCCCTCTGCCAAAAACCAGGCTGTGCAAAACCAATACACCCCCACAATATCAGAATGGCTTTTAAGCCCTTTTTTTTTCACTCATGTGCTATTTTAGTAATTAATGTATCTACCATAGCAACACATTTCAAGCTTGAATACATATAGCACATTCATTGTTCTTGGAAAAACACTCTCAAATACACAGTTCAACTACTTATCTTTCCTATATCGTATTCAAAACAGATGTTTTTCCCCTTGTACAATAATTACTTGTACTCTGTTCCCATTAGGTATGCACCGAGAGAAAAATGATATGATTACTATTTAGTCCCTCTTAGCTCGAGTAGCCTGGAGGGTTCTATTTTATGATACATTTCCAATCACTGTACCATGATAGAATGATACAGAACAGGTCTAGGGTTGCACTTAACCATCCACCTATGGACAGAATTTGTCAGGGATGATCCAGATGTGCAGTTACTGCTCTGGAAGTCAGCATTGATATCCTGCTCCCTTGCTTGCTACAGGGATAAGTAAAGTCATAACTGAGCTATTTTAGGCTATTAAAAGAGTCTCAGGAGGAATTAAAACTATCAAATGGTCTGTCAAAAACAAATTCTGTCAAATTGGTGTTAGACAGCTTTGCCATTCCCTTGTCAGCAGCTGGAAGGGGCTGCAGAGTTCCCTGACGAGTGTGCAGTGCCCTCAGACACTGAGTGCCTCCCTTTCCAGCTCTCTGCTCGGGTACTTTGATGCCACATCCTTGCTACTTGTCCCACTGTAAGAGCCTATGTGCCAGATGCAGCTGTTTAGGGTGGGATCTCTCATCCTGTGTCTGGGCTGTGGATCCTGTAGTGAGCCTGCACTACAACCAGTGCCAGAGCTTCTCTAGAAATCCTCCTCAGCTAAAGCCCCACGCAAGGCTCAGTCACCCCTCGGCGAGTTTTTCAGTCAGGACACACTCTGCATCCCACATCATACAAAAGAAGCTTCCAGTGGATGCTTCTACCTCAGCTTTTTTGTGTGCAGGTGTTTCTGCAGTAACATGAGTCCTATCTTGCTTTTATCATGAGGGACCAACATCAGCATAAAGGAAAGACCTTATTTGACATTTCTGATTTCTATACGAGAAAAGAGTGAAAGCTAAAAGGTTTCTTTCCTTGCAGAAAAAAATAATAAACACAAGCACACTTTTGACATATGTCAGAAAGAGCAAATAAGATGAAAACATGTTCTTTTTCCCTAGAATATCCAAGAGAAGAGTGATTAATGTGTTGCAACTTACAGCACAGAGAGAAATCTGAAGGGTTGTTAATGTTAGAACAAGTTATGGCAATTCAGAGTCCCTGAATGCATGGAAGAAAAATAGCAGTGGCATCATTCAAATGTGTTGCAAGTTCTTCGGGAAACTTAACTTAGCCTTTCACCCTGGGATGAAAATCTACAGCTTCAGCTAAAACCTTGGCTATGTAGTGCATGGGGCATCCTGTGCATGTGTGCAGCTCTGGATAACACACCCTCCTCTCGGGGGGTGGAATCAATGAGACACATCCACCCTTCCTTCAGAGACAGAAAATGGATGAGAAAAATGTTCCAGCTCATGAAACACTGCAGACTCCAAAGGAATACCTGTGGATGTCAGAAAGTTCCAAGAAAGGAGGCAGACTCAGACTCTCAAAAGTGAAAGTAATGTTGGCAGTTTGAGAGCTCCTAACTCCTATAAATTGTTCCTGAATGCCTGTTCTCCTCATACAAAACAGTGTAGGTCATGTAATAGAAATCACCTGACACTTTTCCAAGCACTCTGGAAATGAACATATCTTTTTATGCCAGTCAAATCATAAGGTATTTAGCAAGGACCTAGTTACTAAAAATTATGGTCAGAGGAACAGAAAACATCTTGAAAATTGGGTGTTGGTTCTGAAAATACAGATTGGTAGGGATAAATAAAGATGGAAAATATCCATATATCTGCATGTCTCACTCTTTAACAGCCCACAGATTCATCTGTTCTAGGGCTACTGTCAATGGCTACATTACAAAAGGTCACCACTGAATTCCAGAAATTCTAACACCTGGCTCCTGTGCCACAGCCTCCTCCATGGCATAAATAATGATGTTTGTGGCCTGAAGCTGAGAACCTGACTGACAAAGGATGTTCCTTGGCCACCATCCCACATCCAGTGGGTTCAGTGTGCAAACCTGGCAGTCTCCAGGCCAGCAGTGTGCTCTTCAGAGCTCCTCTCTCCCCTCCCTTGCTCAGCAAAAGAGAGCAGAGAGAGACAAAGAGGGCAGGGAGGGAGCTGCTTGTGACACTGTAAGGAGGCACAGGTGGCTTCAGCCATCCTGGGCTGTTTGCCACAGCTCAGCTACAATGTCCTTTTTAAGGACTGGAGCTGAGTGTTTCCAAAGCCACCAAGGTCAGGTGACAGGCTGGCCTCTGTGCTGCCACCAAGAGAAGAGCTCAGCTGGTGGCCCTGGTGTCACCTTCTGCAGCTGTACACTGAATATAGCTCCAGAGTCTGAACCTTTTTAGTGGTAGTAATTCCAAAAGGGAAGTGTGTTAATCCATACTTAAAATACTGCCAAGTCCATCAAGTATATGCTTGGAATACTGACCAAGACAAGTGGAAAATGCTTCTTTTCCCGAATTTCAGACATGTTGCTTTCATTTTGAGCTTCAAGTTTGAGATGTCTTACCCTCTCTGACTTCTATTTTCTCCAAAATTTTGAAATCATAGACTCAAACCAATCCAGCTCTAAAAAACATCCAGGGCTGTCTGTGCAAGGACTTCCCAGATGGAACTCGTGCTACCTTTACCAAGTGCCTGAGAAGCAGACAGGCACTCACCAGGAGAGACTGGGCCCCCAGTCTTCTCTGTCACTTCACATCCTAAAAATCTGCCACGATGTGACACAGAGAACTTAAAATAACAACTAATTCCATTTAGAAATAACTCCATTATTCATCACACATTTTCTGGGGTTTGTCCTTTTGTTTTTAATACTGAGGATAGTTGCATAAATATTGCAATGTTTGTTTCTCGATTAATTTTTTTTTCTTGGCAGTTTATCTCCATATTGATGTAACTAAAGCTTTCCATTATTTATTAGATTTGTTTAGCTTTTTTTCTTGAAAAAAATTGATGTTGGGGGACATGCTTGTTTTCCAGGAGGATTTGCTAATATTTTCTGTTTGCAATTTTCTGCACACAGCTTTAATAAGATTTTAGGTTTAACATGGAAACAACACTAACGTATTTTATCACAAAGTATGGGTATCCAGATAATCTTTTCTTTCAATCCAATGGGATGGAAGCAATTCAGTTCTCAAATTCCTGCTTTTTAAGAGGAGAACTTGAGGAGTAAGAACAAAAGGACTTTAAAAACCGAACAAAGTCCTACCCTACCTACAAAGGAGGGATAAAAATAAAAGAAATACCATGATGAGCAAGAGAACTTCTAGAAACAAACTTTTCCCTCACATTTCTTTGATGCCCCAGTCTTGGCTCCCACCGACTTTAGTCAGCAGGCTTTGAGTCACTCTAAAAGTTTCTGAAATAGCTGCACTTGTCATCCTTCCTATTTACCCTGTAAAGTTTATTTTGACCTTTGTATTATAGATTATCTTGGTTTAGCACATTCAGCGTCCTTGTCACAAGTCTGCTGCCAGGGTCTGGTGCAGGGGAGTTTACTTTCTCAGAATGGAGTAGATGACATTTTCAGCCAAACAAACTATAAAAACCACAAAAGTAAATAGAAATATTCTCTCCAAGTTTTGATTCATCACGTTAAAGGTTTGTTTTCGTTTCTAGACACAAAACTGCCATGCTCTGGCAGCCAGGGGAAGGAGGAAACACAGTACAAATGAAAACATCTTATTACAGCATTGTCACCACAAATTTGTCACCAAAGTCTCCCCCCAGCCCCCTTGATCTTTCACTGAGTGCTACTTCTGCTAAAACTGATTTACTTTTTCATGATATCTATTCTTTCTCAAATACAACACTTTCATATCAGGAACTCCATTAGCCTTAGAAAAGTTGATTTTTTTTATGGTGCTATAATAGTAGATTTTATTTTATGTGGTCTAGATAGTGGGATTTGACTTTGTTGCAAAGAAAATACATTTTTACAGAGTTAATGCTGGTGATGAATTCCACATTCTCTCAAAGACTTACTCTAGGAAGTAGGCAGAGATCCTTGTATTTACAGTGTTAGCAATGAAGCACAAAATACGATAATGAAATAGCAACAGTTTAGTTCTACATCTATCATTAAAAAAAAAAATCCCTGATGAAGTCAACAAAAACATTTGATTGGATTCAATAAGGTCTAAGTCCAGCTCTAATCACCTGGCCATCTCTGCTGCTCAATTCTGCATTTAATACATTGCACTGTAACAGATACCTCTTGTGTATACAAAAAGCTGCAACTCATGGGTTTTTAAAAAGCATACACAACACAAAATAAATCTGATCTAATTTACTGCTGTAAAGACCATACAGTTATATATGGAGATTCATAAATTTGATGGTGTATTTGTTTTTTAATTAATTAATGTGGTGATATAAAAAGAAAGAAGTAGAAATTATATCCCATTTGCAGGCAACTAACTCGTGACTTTTCCTTAAAAATTAAAGCTCCTCCCCTTCTCCATCTCCTGAATCCATAATGTCAATCCACTGCCACCCCCCAGGCACAACAATCATGGATGTGCACGTGGATGAAACTTCTATTGACACAAATGAAATTTCAGACATCTAAAGGCAGGATTTAGCCCAGAGTACTCAGTCTGTGACAGCTCATTTATTCTCATGGCAATGAACTGATGAAGGAGAAAGTCTTTTAATGTGACACAGCAAGTTTAAAAAGCAGAAATGGGAATTCAGGAAGCCATTCAATTGGGTTTTTTTGAAGATACTCCTGCATTTCAAGTCTGTGCTCAGCATGGTGGTCCCTGCTCCCTCCAGTCTCCAATGAGAGCTGATTTGTTCTTCAACTACAACTGCAATGTTGGAGGAGCTGTTTTCAGAGTGTTAAACTCTTCAATTCACAAGCTGTCTATGGAGACCAGTTAAAAACAAAAGAAAAAATAATCCAAAAGAGAAGTAGAGAAGCTGCAGTAGAAGAAAAGATAAGAGACCAGGCAAGCCTCAATTTACCAGACTCACATCACATGATAAATGATAAAACTTCACTACCTCATTCTATATTTCTTCAAAATTTTATATTAAATTAAATAGTTTAGATAATAAATTCTCCATTTTGAATTTTAAATTATGAAGTATTTCTTCTTTAAAGTATAATGCTTGTGCAAAGTGCCAGGCAAGCCTCAGCTTTGGGGACAGAAGCTTTCTGTTCTTGTAAGAACATTAGGGGGAAGCTTCCAACCACAATCTTAACAGAAGAGACAAAAATCCTTTGCATCTTGTTTCATTTCTTCTCTTTCCTTGCCCATACATGCACAGAACAGGTGTGATAATCTGTGTTAGATTAATCAAATGAAGTAGGAGATAAAACAGGTGCACTTTATCTGATTTCAAAACTTGAATCCAAGGAGGGCTAATCCCCAAAATCACTGCTCCAAGTTGCAAGCTCTGCTGCCTTTCCTGCAAATTTAAAAGCACTGCACTACCACAAACTGTGAGGTTAAAATGAGCAAAGAATGCAGTCCCACTCTTATTACAACACAGATGCCTCTTTGGAATGTTGGTCATACACTAAGCCTTATCCTAATTTTCTGGGAAAATTAAGCCTGGGAATAAAATGAAGGTAAAAAATTAAAAGCAGATGCAGTAGAAAATAATAAGACAGAGGAAAGAAACAGAAGAGGAAGAAAGAGTGGCCCAAAAAGTTTCTGGTTTTTTTTCTACTTAGCAGCAAGTAGACACCATACTCTGGTAAAGTACCACATACTTTGACAATAAATTGACCCAAGATACTGAAGGAAATGAGGGAGGGTTGAATTACCAATAAAAACCCCCAAACTCACAGTCCAGTTCTGATACCAAAAAGATAACAAAAATTTCATTACTAAAGCATGGACACCTTCCTTTTACTTTCTCTGCTGACACTTCAGACCTTAGCAGAACAGAAAGCTGTATTTATCTTTGAATTTTCTTTTCTTTTTAAAGATCTTCCTGTTACTGAGATAATCATATTTTTTGCCAATAAAAAAAGAAGACCTAATTAGACTGTATCATTAAACAGTTTTCATGCAAGTCACTAGGATGGAATGGAGAAAGTGAGCTAATCCTAAAAGAAAACTGTAGAGAAATGACAGAATTTCCTAAAAACAGGAGCGTCTGTAGCTTCCAAAACACAATCACAGCTGACAGAAATTCTCACCTCTATTTGAAATCTCACCAGAGACCAAGGACTGAGAAAGCACCACAGGAAACTGCTTAATGCCCTGTGTCAAAGTGATCTCTTCAGATTTAGAATGAGCAGAAAGGCTGAACTCAAGTGAGGACACTTCCACTAGCACTGCTAGTTTGTTTTATGTGGGGTTCTGGGGAGAGTTGGGAGCTTTTGGTCTTTCTTGCTCCCAGAATGGCATTTTTCACCATCAAAAAAAAAAAAAAAAAAAAAAAAAAAAAAAAAAAAAAAAAAAAAAAAAAAAAAAAAAAAAAAAAAAAAACAACAAAAACTA
>VZRX01023944.1:2335-45806 GCA_013398075.1 Notiomystis cincta | reverse complement strand
AAAAAAAAAAGTCATGGACAATAAAATCAATACACTGAAGCATTTCCTGAAAATGCTCAAATATCTGCATTAACTCAAAGGCATGCACAGTAAAGTGAGAATTTTCATTTGATAGCTGACCAGCAGGGAAGAACCAATTGGCCAAATTAATGATAAATGTAATTCAAGAGCCCCATTGCTGGGGCAGGCATGCAGAGGTATCATATAGGTTACAGTGTTCAGCCTCAAATTTTGAAGCCTACAGAGAAAGGGGAGCTGGAAGGTTTGTCAGTAAGAAAGGAAAATAAAGAATGTGTTGTGTAAAGGCAGTAAGTTGGAGAACATCAGAAATGTGGCACAAAACAACACTGTCAGGATGATACTGGGAGCCAAAGACACAGTGTCACTCTGAAAATCGCTCTGAAAATCACCTCCATCTGCAGCAATTTTAACCCAATAGTCAAGATTCAAAGTCAAGGGCATCCTTAGTTCTTCAGCAACAGCTTAAGAAGCCAAACAACACAGAGGCATAAAAAGAACAAAGATGCAAAAAGTGAAGTGCTCTGGTTTTATTTCTGTAAGGACTTCAGGATCCATAGTCATACTGCCAGTTATACCAACACAGCTAATGACAGTTCTGCACAAAACCTGATGCCCTTTCCTTGTCTGCTCTCTCTACCTTTCATTCTAAACAATTTATTTCTTTTTTTTAAATTGAAAGATGTTCTGGACTTGACACCAAATGTTTCATGCATCAGGAAAACATGAATAATGCAGTGGAGTACTATGGTAGTATGAACTGTTAGAGAAATCACAGCTGCTGGTCTTCACTGCTTGTCTAGACAAAAATTAGGTCTTAGGTACATTCTTGATGGCAACCAGAGGTTTCAGGACAGGTACTGAAATGTGGATTTCACATGCCATGTTAGATCTGTCAGCACATGTTACATAACCCTGTCCCCCCCTCTGTTCGTTTATCCTTCATATGTTGAAACTTCTACTATCTTGGCATTTTCTCCCTAAAAATTTTGCTTCAGAGAGCTGAAACTAAAACATGGAGCAACAGTGGTTATTGCAGCTATCAAGCTATTTTGACAACAAACCCAAAACTCCATATATCAAGTACTTGCCAATTAATATCCACTGGTTTTTTTTGTTTGCTTCACGTTCCAGTTCTCTTGTCCAAGGGATAAGGCCTTTAGACCCAAGTCACCTTTTCTGATTTTCAAATATTAACAAATATTAAATCCTAGGTGTGTATAAAACTTCATTTTATTTTTTTTCCCCCCCCGGCTGCCTTTCCTTTGGAAGCAATGCTTAGCTGATATTCCAGCAAAAGCACCCTCCAGCTCCCGAGCACAGCACCACAAAAGCACACCTCACTCTGTGAGGCCACAGGCCACTCTTGCATCCTAATTTCTGCTAGGTGAAACAGTAAAGCCCATCAGCCTGCTAAAGAAGGGAAATTAAAGAATATGAGGTTCAGAATATGTGTCAGAAAGGTCCTATAAGTTACAGGGTGAAGTATCAGGTGAATGAATTCCCATAATTCAGTTTCGCCCCTGCATTCTGGGCTGCTTCAGTGGTTCAGTTCTCACCCTAACAAAGGAGGAACACATCCTGCAGCTCTTGGCTACACTCAAATCCAGATTCAGGAACAAGGAGAGAAGAAAAATATGCTGAAGAAAAGTGGCTGAGATGCAGAGAGCAGCGAGGAGGGTCTGAAGATGCTCTCATGTCTGCACTGTCATTTCTGTCTCAATTACAGAAGGTACCTCCCAAATAAAATCATGTACAGTCAGCTAACACTTCACTTAGGCAAAAAGTGTCACCACCAGATAGGACTGGCAGTTCTCCATCAACCCTGAGTCATTTTTCACTGGGTTTGGAGTGACATTGACTTTTCAACACATTCATCTGAACAAGCAGCCTCTGCCCTCCCAACTGATCCTCACCTCACAGAAGGAAACTCACGGGGGAAAAAAGAGGAAGGTGAAAATACTATGGCCAAAATTTGTCTTGTAATGGAATAATATTAAGCTTCTGATGGGGCACATTCTCTCACTTTATGAAGGAGTTTAATGTCTTTTGAGAGCAATAAATAAATGGGCTACTTGAAAGCACTCTCAAGTTGTAACATTGCTTTTCTCCTGCTAAGTCTGCTAATTATGGCATTTTTCCATCAACTAAGAACATAAAGTCCTCAAAACTAACATTGAGTCAGTTCTCTGAACTGCAGTAGCTCCTCAGAGGTGCAGCACTACCAGAGTGTTCTCACTCTCCACTGGCAAGGGACAGGATTTCTGTGTCTCACTATGAGTTCCTTCCCTGACCAAAAGTTTTCAGGAGTGACCAAGCCTCTGCCACCGATTTTTTGCTAAAAAGGATCAACCTGGGCATCTCAATTCCCACAAGAGCACTGCAAGTAGCATGTAAAGGTGTAAGAATGGATCATTAGCCAGCTGCCAGAGGTTATGGATTCTTCTAGGTTTCATCTTACAAGTATTTGAAGCAGCAAAATTCAGAAGTATCTTCTCTAAAGAAGCTACACAGGCAAAGTAAATGACATTATCTTTGTTAATATCTCATGAGAAAAACTGCCCTGTACAATCACCTGAAATATTTAAAGCCACCTCCACATGATAAATTTGCATCAGGTCCAGTGTATTACATGTCACTCCTGAGAGTTTGTCAGCAAAACTCAACAAATGGGTTTGCACTTTCCCATCTATTCTTAGCCCTCTTGTTTATTTATTCTTACATGTACAAAGATGTCTACAAATCTGAACCCACTCTGTCACCCAGGCTTGTATCTACAGGATACATGCAAAGCTAACTTCAAAATGAATTTTTAATCATTTCTTTTTAAGGCTGAGAACAGAATGGATCAAACATTGAATATGTTGTAATTTTCCAAGTTCTTCTGGTAGGTTTTTTGACTCTGAAGTAAAGAAATAAGATATTTCTCAGCCCTTAGTTTTTCATCTTCAAAAATATGAAATTCTCCTTGAGAGAAGAGTTGTTTTGCTGCTGGGTTACAAAAAAAATATATATATTCCCCAAAAACCAACCCAAGCACAGTTATTTTCTCTATTCAGAAATACAAAACATGATGCACTATAATCATTACTTTCAGATGATTTTGAAGCAGCATATGGGCTGCCATTTTCATTTCAAGAATGAGGTGAAGAGACAGATCAGTTTCTCCTGATTTAGTTGATGTAATTTCTTTAGAAATCCTGGCAGAGGGGCAAGACAGACTTTGTGTTGCCAAAACTTCCTGTTCTGGGGTGATATTTAGATTATAAGAATCTGCACTAATGATAAATTATTTTTCATCTCAGAGATACAGCATAGCTCTGAAAGTACACACAGACAGAGTCAGTCACTTATGAATATTTAAATAAGACATGACCTTGCTTGTTTATTTTGTATTTTATTGTTAAATGATGTGCAAAGCAATCCCTACTATAGCATAACTAACTTAAAAATATATATCTTCTAAAGTAAACAAAAACAAAGTTTAAATTGTGCTTCTGATAAGATTATTTCAGCTTACTCTTCCTTCAGGTTACTCAACCTGCCTTGTTTATATAAATCTAATTTTTATTTTCAGTGTATTTAAATTATTTGCAATAGAATACCCTATTAAATAAATTGTATTGCATTTGAGGCGAGAAGCAGCTCTGTTCTGGTATTTTATTTCTAAACAAACAAAGAAAAGAATAAGAGATACATGGGGCTTTTTCAACCTCCTGAGATTTCTGATAGATTATTTAATGTGCGGTTTTGGGTTGTTTTTTGTTTGTTTTCCTGGCTAACAAATACCCAGAAACACAGAAAAACATCCTACAGGAGCAGTTGATTGAACTGGCCAGACACTGATGATAAAAATGAGTCTACCAACAGGAAACTGGTGAATTTGAAAATGAGGGATTATCAATGTAATAATTCTGATTTCAAGCAAAAGAAACAAAAAGCAATTCCCTCATGTCTTGGAATCCAGAAATAAAATATTTAGATAGTGCAGATTCAAATAAATGTTTTCAGTTTTACTGTCACTGCAACAATTCTGCTTTTTTTTTTTTTGAAAATACTTCACTAGAACTTGGATACAATAAGAAGTGAGAAACTGAGGATTTTCTTAAGTTCCTCAAAGGGGAAACCATGATTTTGCTTCAGGAAGGAAACTCAGAGATGAGGCAGAAAAGAGAAAGAAACACTTTGAAATAACCTATGGAATGCAATCAGTTCAGAAAGACACTGACTCAGGACTGGAGCAAGGAGAGGACAGAGGATGAGTTTAATATCTCTGTCTAGGCAAATTCAGACACTCAAGTAAGTTCTTTAATGTTAGAATTCCTTTTTCCAATTCCTCATGATGGACAGCAAATGTTAATAATGGGATTTAATGAAAGAAACTGAAGCCTGGGGAGGAACTTCACAGAATTGCTGATATTTAGATGCTGTAGGCAGAGGCAGCCCATTGTTTTCCAAAAGGCAGGAGAGAAGAAAAGCAGAGCACCAGCTGCACAGCCCTGCTCTATACCCATTTCACACCTACACTCTGAGGGAGCTCAAACCTATCTGGCATTAGTAGGGTAATGTGCAGTGATGCTTTCCCCAGGTGGAGATTTTACAGCTTTGGCACAGGATGCCAAACAATTCCAGCAACAAAGAGACCCTCAGGGCAGTGCCCAGTGGTGAATCCCAGGGTGTGGCTGCCTGCTCTTTCTTCAAAAAGACTCCACTTCTTCATGGGGCCAGGCACACAAAGGCCCTCAAATCAGCAGCAACCTTTCCCCTTCTAAACAGAGCTGAAGTATTTCAAGCAAATACCTGGGAATGGTGCTCCTCACAGCTATTCCTGGGATTTGTGACCTTCACAGGATTGATAATCCTAAAAGGATTTGTGGGAACTCTGCTGAGCTCCCACATCCAGCGATGCCTGTGGCAATGCTCTGCTGCTGAGGGACCTCTGAGATGGGCTGAGCTCTCAGCATTCCTGCAGGATTCACTCCCATTACTGAGACTGAGAGCAGAGCTCTAGGAAATTACTCATTTTGGCAGAGGAGAGTTGTAAATACCCATGTGTAAAAGAAGCAGTGGATTGGTGTGCTCCTCCATCCCTACCAGCAGCCAGCCTCCCTCCCAGTGCCCAGTCTCCACCAGGGAAACCTGAGGGCTGAATTCATTGAACCCCTGCCATTCAGAGCTGCTTTCACTCCTGCTGGAGTGTCTCCCATCACACAGATGCACAGGAGTGAAGAGAAAACTGCAGAAATTCCTACTACTAGAACCAGAGGGAAATCCTCAGTTACAGAGAGTCACTTTTGTCACTGTCTGGTGGCGAAGCCCCTCACCTTCTGGCCAAGGCTTTCCACAGCATGTGGCAGTAAACAAGTCTCAATGTGGAGATGCTGATTCATGTATTCCCCACATATGTCTTTTCCCATCAGCTGAGCGCTGAACAAAACATCTGTGAGGGAATTTTTGTTTCGAGAAGTGCGAAAGAACATAAAAAAGCAGTGATTTTTTTATTGCCAATGTGTGAAGGAAACAGATCTCAAGCTCCTCTCCTTTTCTGATAACATACTGCTAGTCAGTGGTCTGAAATAATATGTGTACATTACCCAAGCCAGAACTTAAGTTTTGAGAGCTCTGATGACACTGTTGATAAGTCAAGATTCATATTCTCCCATATCTGGCTGACAGGTTCATCCAAGAAGCCTCTCCCCCTCCAATATTTGTTACTATCTGTGGAAATAAAAGGACTTGAAAAAAAAATTATGGTATTCTTGTCTGAGATGTCTTTATAATGAGGCAGCAGAGGATGTGAGAAAATTTAAGATTTTTGTGAGTCTAGTCATTTATTTAAAATCAGTGGTGACAGGCCCAGCATGGTACAGAAAAAGACACCAATTAAATATTACTCATTTTTACTTGAGTTTTAAATGCTGAAGTTTCATAAAGTTTGCACAGCCTCTCAGACAAATAAGTAATAAAATCCTAGAGATGCTGGGCTACCGGGCAAGCCCTGCTAAAGTAACATTCTTGCCTTATTTGTCTTTATATTTCTTACAGAACTGAGTATCTTTGTGGGTGGGATGCTGAAAGTCTGATACCCTGGGTCTGTAATGAGTCTTGAAAGGTGCAACGATTTCTGTGGAATCACTGATTGTTGTTGTTGTTGTCATTGCTTTTTTTACCCCAAACTGAAAAGATTTTAACAGGTAGGTTGTCAGATATAATTGTTTCATGAGAATAAGCATCAATTAGGATGTTTTCTCTATGGGTTAACTCCCTGACCTCTCCTGGAAGCAGGAGGGAAAGGAGTGGCCCTGTTGAGCTGTTGAAAGCTTCCAAAACACCAGCTTACAATCATACAAATTCCTTCATCAGCTCCACAGAACAATTCCTGTATTCCATGTGAGCTGGAAGGCTCAGGAGCAGGGCTAGAATACCTTGTGCATGTTTGCCATGGCAATTCAGAGTCTGCACACTGCTTGGAATGAGGAATCCTGCACACCTTTCTTGCCAAGACATGAATAAGGTGGACTTGATGACCCCAAAGGTCTTTCCCAACCTAGGTAATTCTGTGTTACTCATTCCTTCACCTTGCTGGTGGTCTCCAGCTTGGTGCAGCACACAGTGCAAACACCCTGCTGCCTGTCTCAGGGCTGAACAGCCACAGACCCCCCAGAATGAAACTACTGCCCCTTCAAACACTGGGCATGGTGTGGAGAGATGGATCTCCACACCAGCCCTTCCTCTCATTCAACACTTGGAAAGCAGTGACCTGCACAACACTGGCCACCTGGCAAGGCTGGTGAGAAATGCAGCTGACAGAGGTGCCAAGAGCAGCAGCTGCCTCCTGGCTCTTTGGGAGGTGCAAGGGAGGCACCACTGCAGGGTCAGAGACAGACTGTGCAGCCCAAAACTTGGTGAATACACGAGACTGAGCCAGAGTCCAGCTGCTCCCATTGGCTGCAGTGCTTTTTGGAGCCATCACAGAAATAATTCCTGTATTTCCTTCCACTGCTGCTCCTCAGAGCTGTGGGAAATGCTGTGTTTATTGTATTGCAGACTGGGAAAACCAGATCTGCCCAGGCTTCAGCTGGGAACCCCACAGGCTGGACTGCCATAAAGAACTGGAGACTCTGGAGACTCTGAGCCCAAACAGAGCCCACTGAGGCCCAACAGGAGTCCAACAGCACACGGCTCTAGCACAGGTTTTAGCACATATCTTCTTTAGATCCCACTATGAAGGCTTCATCAATCCTGCATTTGGCTGAAATAGAGCCCTCCCTAAAGGCCCATCCTCAAATGGAAAAAATGTTTATAAAGGATCACACTCTAAATTCTTTTAATGAAATGTTTGTCTCAAAAAAAGTGAACCTCGTGACCAAACTTTCATAAAGTTGAAACCATGGGGAAAAAAATGCTTTCTTCTACATAATTCCAAATCAAATCTCCAGATGAGATACTGGCCAAAGAACTGGTACCTTGTTTCAGGAAAAACATTCAGGCTAACAACTGGCAGAGGGGGAGCAGTGTATACTGGTGGCTCAGGCTTTTCAGGAGTGCAGAGGAGAGCAAAATGAATGATTTCCTATGTGGATTTCTTGTGAGCACATAGAAAAACAGATTCCATTCTTCTCAAAGCTCTCCCTGAAGCCAGGCAGTAGTAGGTACATTCTCCAAGCTTCTAGGCAATTAAACACTTCAATAAGAAACTCAAAAATAAATTTTAAAAACCCAAGAAATTTTGATTAAAATGAATAATACCTATATTTTTACTTAATCAATAAGTACCACAAGTGAAGCAAACATTTCTGGTACACCTTCATCAACTGTGGATTACTCCTAAGGTCAAACATTTGCAACGGAGGTTATTTTGAAACCTTGGATTACTGCAGAAACATAGCCTTATCTAAATTAGTTCTGCCCACACTCTCAGCCAATAAATTTCTCCACCTGTTTACATATTGATTTTTTCCCATCTTTTATTTATTTCAGCTTCCAAAAGAAAAAAAGTCTGTTAAGCAGCTAACAGGAAATATGTATTCAAAAAGGGTTTTTTGTTGGTTTTTTTTTGCTGTCTAATGCCTCTTGAGCTGGATCACCTTACAAATGTAAATTAAAAGGTTTAAAATGTTGTGACCCAGTGTAGAATTCTAATTTGACTTACACAACACATTTTCTCATTCAAAACACAATGTATCACTTCTGTGTCGTAACACCCTGATCGGGATCAGAACCCATCAGCTCCCACCTCTCTCCTGGGATGCAGAAAAACAAATGCCTAAAGGATCTTTAGTCTAATTTTCTAGGCCATCCATTTTGCTTCCCTTTTTCTGAAACAAAGCAGAGCAATGTCTACCTAGCAGGCCTACAGACACCCACGAGTGTGAGAGTTAAAACAACCACCAGCAGCGGTTTGTGCGATCTCACAGATGGACAATGAAAGAGTCGATGTTTAATACCCCGTGTTCCCTCTGGTTTAAGATGTAGACACATATCTGCATTCCTGTGACACTCAGAGCCAGGAGTGTCACCACCCCTGACACCACAGGGGAACAGTTCTGCTTCTTCTCAGATGCTCACAAATCACCTCTACTGATTTCACCTTGATCTCATCCAAAGGTGTGGCTTTTCTGAGAGATCAACAGCGTTACACAATCAAATGAACACTTAGAGAACCCTTGGTCATTTATCAGCTCATTCACAGCACTTTGTAAACCTAATAGTAATAAATAAAACCTAAGTTTTATTTCTGCTGAAGCTGTTGTCTCACAGTTTTCAGAATAAAAAGTATGAGAGCATTTACTGTTCCTTGGAGACCCAACTCTCCTGAGCCAGCTCTGCAGAACCATTTGGGAGACCTGCATTTGCCTACAGGGACAAGGCAGACAATTCTGAGTGTGGAATCAATGCATGCTGGGCAGATTTCTGCTTAGAAGCAAGGGCTAAGTGGAGCTGTGCAGCAGCAGCAGTGCAGCCAGCCCCTCTGGTTCCTTGGAGAAGGCAGAACTCTGCAGCACAGCCACCTACACCATCCTACTGTGGCCTCACTTCTGAGTGCATGGATTCAGCCAAAAGTACTGATGGCCAGCACAGTGAGGTCCATAGCTGAGGCACAGAAATTTCAGCACATAAGTACATAAAAACAGTCCATTCCAAAACCAAGTGCAGGAATACATAAAGCACAAAGCTTACCTAGGAACAGACACCTTCCAGAGGTAAGAAAAGATGCAGATACTATGCCAAAAAATCTATCCCACCCCAAATCCCACACAGTGGCTGCTCTACAGTGTGTATGCTGGTTTTGGCTGACCTACTCAACACCAGAGTTTTGTCCAAAAACCTGTCTTTGAGGACTTGCTCACCCCACAAGTGGGGGAGAGAAATGGGACAGATTCTGAGAAACAGGTTAGCATAGAGACCTGCATTTAATTTAACCCATGCTCCACTGGTTAGGCTCCAAGGCAAATTACACAGCTTTGTTTTCTCATGTTCAATAAGCATTTTCAACAACCTGTGCAATTTTGGGACTTTGTAAATGGCTGAAAATGCATTAATAGTAAGAGAGACATAGGAAAAAACTTTCCAGTTGTCTTCCACTACCTTGTGTACAAAAATTAGGAGAAACTAGAATAACTTTAGAGCCTGCAGGTGTCTTTTGGAAGAACAGAAAGTTTTCTAAAATTGACTTTACATTGTATCACTGATTACAAGGCTCTGGCTAATAAGTTCTGCTACAGCTTTAATTCATTGGCCTGATAAGGCTCATTGGTTGTCACAGAGCTCTGAAGTGCTGCTTCAAGGTGTTTCCTGGGTAGAGATTTCATTTCAGACAGGACAGGACCAAGGATCAAGAAACTTAGGTCAAAGCATTTAAGCCACTGAATAACAAAGTCAGAGCAGCAGCATCTTACACTGCAATGAATATCATTATTGGCCACAACAGAAAAAATCAGCCAAGAGCTCTCTGAGCTGAGGTCCCTGCTGTATTAGGCAATTGGATCAGGCTATGCTATCATGCCTGCCTTTTAGGATGACTGAACTCTCCAGCAGCAAGCTTATTGTTTTTGGACTGGTGCCCACTGCTCCAGCACTTCACCCTTCTTCTCTGAGGGTCGAGTGCTCGCTGTGCTTTGAGACAATGGCTTTCATTTCGAACTGGAGCAGGCTGCAGCTCCACACCCAGCCTCCCGAGGCCCCCCAGCTGACATGCTGCAGCTCACTTGCAAGTCTGAGCTCCATGCCCTCCCTCAGAGCTGGTTTCTAACACAAGACCAAGGCATTGCAGTGATTTCCTGCCTCCCGGGTCGTGATTTATTCCAGGTTTTCTTCTACCTTGAAAGTATTTCCACCTCATTAGCTACCTGGTTTTGTCCTCAGGGTCAATAATCTCTCCCTTGCTGAAAACAGGTGTTTTATTTTGGGGCCACGAGTAACACCTGCAGCCCCCTCCTCTTTTCCAGGTATGTCACTGACAAGGTTTTTGCTCTTCTTTAGGCACACTGGTGTCCAGATCAATGTGATGAAGTAATTATCACCTTGTCCTGACTTTTTGTGCTGCAGCTTAATTTCCCAGTTATATTCTTCTGCATTACTTTAACTTATAACTCCCAATTTCATTTCAGTGGTTTCATAACCCTTTTGAACACACAGCCCTTTGCCTCAAAGGCTTTTTCTGTTGTTCCTAAAATAAACTCCAGATGACTTTTCTACCTGTAACTTGAGGACACTGCTAGTATTTGAATGTTTTGGAGTAGCTGACATCTTTTCAAAGCTTTTTTGAAGTCAAGAACCTTAATACGACGTGCACTGCCCTGGGTTTTTTAATCATTCCTCTGTTTCCCAACAGTGATGCCACAGAGCCTCAGCTACTTAGCCCTACAATAACAGAGCAATCCCAAGGAGTCCTCAAACATCCTTCTTAATCCTCTTAATTTGTTGTTCTTAACCCATGACTAAGGGAGGCACTTGACTGTGTCCAGGCACATCCACCACTGCACAAGCTGAGGTGTTTCTGCAACACAGAATTCCCTCCTCAGCTCCTTGAAAGTTTCTCTGCCATTTCCACACTGCCCTCCCAGCTCTGCTACTGTCAGCCAGCCCATTTTCTCCCCAGTCAGCTCGTACAAAATCCTTTGCTCCTGCCTCTGAGCTGCCAGCTCACCAAATCCCATCTCCCACAGAGGCTGACCCTGCTCCCAGCCATCCCTGTTCATGTGCTGCCTCGCTGGGGAGAGCAGGGAAGCCCCATCTCAAAGTCCTTTTCTCAGCTCTCTAGTGCAGGGCTTCCAATTCAATCATACTTACTCACAGACTTATTTTATCCTTCTGTTTTAATTCTCCTTAACTTGTATAGCTGTTGGCAATTTTAGTGTAGTTTGCACCTGAAAACTGCTTTGCCATTCTTGCCCTGAGCAGTTTGAGTCCAGAAGTGTCTCTTTCAGCCCTGCTTTACCATCCCCTGCTTCCATCCCATTGCAAGCATTTTCTTTTTCTCCTTCAGTTTTGAAACTGCCATTGAAACCTTTCTTCCACTGTGGGTTTTGCCACCCTCAGGTTGTGCCCCAGAAGCTCCCATTTCTCCACCTCTCCCCACGATCCTGTCCTTAACTCAACTGGCACTGCAGTGCTGGCTCATTAATCACACCCATTCTCTTTCCAGTTTTGGGACCCCACTTTCACCAGCTGCATCCCTTACCTTACTATTATAGCCCTCACTAGCTTTGTCACCTCATTCCTTGCTGTCTACCATACTACCCTTTATTTCTGCATTTTTTTTTTCATTTGCTTGTATATTGAAAAAAGAAACCTGAAAGGTATTAGTGTTTCAGGCACAACTAATATAGGAGTCCTCTCTTACATCATCCTTGACTGCTGTACTCAGGAGGTTAAATATGGGCTTCAGGTGGTAATGAAAGTAATACATGATTTAAAAATTCATCAAAGCTTTGCCTCTATATTACATACTCCTCTCTAAAACAGGTGTCCTAATTAGAATAAATTAAGCATACTTTTTTTTTTAAATAATAAAGTGTATTTTTGACAGTAATAGTAAAACTACTTGTTACATTTTTTCCTGTGACTCATTTTAAACCTACACTTTACAGCCACTGCCACAGTCAATGTGAATTGTGCCTTGCACTATATCTTGAGCTCTCCTTGAAGTGCAAGTGTTTAAGGAAGCTAGATTTTCTTTTTAACTTGCCTTCCAGCTTCAAAAAAGTTTTACAAGGTCACCTAAAACAGACAAAGAGGTGTGTGGAACACTCCTCTCCCATGCTTTTTGAAAGAGATGATTAAATTTCCTTTCCTTCCTGCTAATTCCTCTACCACAAAACACATGCAAGTGTTGTATCTCTTTTCTACCTTGTCTCAAAACCAGAAGCTGTTACACATCTGCAGTAGAGCAAAAGTGACATGAGAGAGACACAGAGACCAAAATCCAAGAGGCCAGGTAGGCTGGGTAATGGGAGTGAAGAGCCTGAGGATTTGCTGTTCAAATCATGATCAAAGCAGTTGTTACCAGAAAAAAGAAATATGAGCATTTCAGAGAAAATTGGTATCTGTAGATTGAGGAGAGCTATAAAACACAATTTCAGAAATCATACAGTGCTGAACCAAAAACTGCTGAGGAAACTCCCCATGATTTTTGAAGCTCTTGGTGAAATTTCTCTGCTCACATGAACATTGAAAAAAACCAGGAACAATAAATATTTGTTCTGGAAAGTGTCCAGAGACTCCAGCTGAAAAAGGTTTGTCTGTGCCTATTTCTACTGCATTTAGAGATAAGCAGTGGACACAAAAAAACACCCAAAAACCTTACCTTTCACTGATTTGGGGATTTCTGGAAACGGGTGTTGTGATGACCTCTCCATCCTTTGAGGGCCACAGTCAGAACTAACAACAGAAAGAGAAAACAGTCAACTTCCTCCAGTCAGTTTTCCTTCATAAATTCCCCCTCTCTCCCAGGGGTCTCCCTTTAGCTGATGCAGGTGACCTGTTGACACCTCTCATTCTTCATGTTACTGGAAATTGCCACTTGATAAAATCCCCAAGTCAAGAAGATGGAGCAGGGACCCCTTTTGCATGAGCACAAAGTGTTTTACCTTCCAAAACCAACCAAATCATTATTTTCTCACAGATTTTATTGTTAATCCAAGTCATTTGCAGAAATTTAGAGATCAATGGAAAAGCAAATAACAGGGTTTTGGAATAAGCACTTGAAAGAAATGTTCCAAAGATGTCAGATCCATTACTTGGAAAATACCTAGGCTGGATTAGAAATTTTTCATTTATTTTTTTTCCAAAGGAAAACTGAGTTTTGACTGAACTCAATGAGCAGAAATGTTTGATACCACTTTGAAATTCATCAGTGGTTTAATTACTTGGTAAAAATATGGAAGGGCTTCCTGGTTTATCTGAGAAATACTGTCTGCAGGGGTGAAAAGAATTGTCTTTTTTCCATACTAACAACTGTAAGAACCTGTGAAAGGTTAGAGATATTTCATCTTCATTTTGTATATATCCAAGCAAGCTGAACGAAATTAATTTACATAGGAGAGAAACTGTTTTCGTCCTAGGATTGTATCCCAAAAGACATTTTAATATGAAAAGGAATACATTTGGTATATCAACTGATTTTCTTCTTTTTTTAAAGATGATATGGGTATTGCCAGGAGTCTACACTCCATTAAAAAATAGCAGCAAAAACATGAGTGATTGTCTGCATATAACATTTTACCATATCAGCCCTTTGCAGAGATCCAAACAAGTATTCACGTAATTGTCTTTCTGCCCTTGTGTCAGAAATAGTCAAAATTTTGCTCAGCCTTTCCCAGCCCTGATTTTAATGCAGGTTCTCCAGGAGCAGAATGGAAGTTCAGCTCTGACACTGTGAGTTCACACTGCAGGGAGGCTTCTGTGCCAGGGCTGCTTCAGCCACAGTGCAGCATTTTCCTCCCTCAACTCCTCATATCTGTGAGCACAAACTGGATGGATAAACCCCTTACCATGGCCATGGCAGAACTTATAAATGCCTGAGAGGGATGGATTCCCTGCCACAAAACACAAACCCCAGCCTGTCACAGCTGTTTTGTCACTTGGGAAACCTTTGGGACACCAAACAGTCTCTGTCTGACACTTCCCCAGGAAAGACTTGGTTTAATTCCATCCAGGTTTTACACGTGGAGCAGGAATGTTTGATTTATAGCAGAAAATATCCTGCATGTGACAACAGAATAAGAGTGGCACAGAGCTGCAGGCTGCTTTTAGCAGCAAGGGGAGGTATTTGGAAGGAAATGCAAGTGAACATGGATCCTTTATTAGGAAATAATTTCATTCAGGATCTATGGGTTATCTATTTACATGAGAGTGTGTGTTTGATAAACCAGCTTGCTGCTTTGTGGATTTTCATTTGTGCTGTTTTCTAAGTACTGCAAAAGGAAGATGTTTTAGAACTGAATTATATTCATCTCTTTCAGGAAACATTTTTATTTAGAAATATCTCTTAGCCTTTTCTACATGGATTAGTTATAAAACAAAAAATATTTTATGTATCTATTTAGGTGTGTTTCAATAAAACTTATTTTCATGGCTCTTCTCTTGATGCAGTAGTGACTGCTAAATTTGCCTCAGTCTCTCTGCAATCCTTAACACTTAATTCAGAAAACTCCATCCTGCTGTCAACTGTAATGCTACAAGTCTGGGATTTAAGTGGATATAGACAATAGTGAACCCAACATACAGAAAGCTGTACTCTGAATGCTGGATTTGTTTGTTTTAAAATAAAGTTATCAAATAAAAAAATGAAAGCACAATACTACAGCAGCATCTCTTAAATGCTTTATTTAGAAAAGGTACACCATTTCTCAATTGTGTTTGCCTCATTGTTGGTAAGCACTTTGAATCATTCTGTAAAACAGAACAAAAAAATAATTTGGTGTGGATTTTTATGAATTTTTAATTCATTCAACTCTGCTTTACAAATTCCCTCATCAGTTTAGTGCCAAAACCTTCAAACCAGCAGCAGAATGGGTACTGATACTGGGCCTGCCCTGTGGCACTCTTCTGAAGCTGCTGGGAAAAGTGTGAATTGTGGGGAGATTTGTCCAGCCCCATGGAAACAAATGTTCATCTCTGTTTCCCATTGTGAGAGAGCAACTTGAGGATCAAAATCTGTGAAGTTTAGAACTTTGATGGACGAATGTCAAGTTAGCCACAAATGGAGAAACTTTGTGAGAACTGAGAAACATCAGAGCTAAGTTTGCACAAAATTAACGCTGCCCTCTGGGGAGGTCCACCATAATTCAGTCTTTAATTAGTCCAAATAATCGATTTGGGGGGCTTCTATGGGACTCCACAACTGACTTGGCAGCCTCCAATGGAGGAATGAGCTGTTCAGTAGACTGTTAGGATAATTTTTTGGCTATATTCAGCCCCATGTCCTCCTGACTCCTGCAGACTCCTGCCCTGCCGTCCCCGTGGCTCCCACTGACACAAGCTGGGACAAGGGAGTGTCCCTGCAGTCACAGCCACTACCCCAGGCTGAATGGGACACTGTCACTCAGGCACCTGCATAAAAAACACTTGTCTTTCCTTTCTGAGGAAAATACTGCAGAGCTGCCCCTTTAACCTAGAGAGACAAAAAACAAGTGGAAAAACTGGGAAAATGCTGACTTTTTGACTGCCCTGGTTTTGGTTTGTGACTGATGATGCTTTGCAAGAGCTTCCTTCTCTCATTTCTCCTAAAAGCAGGAAACAAATAAATACTACAAATAAACTGTGACCAAAAAAAAAATCCAGAAAGCTGCTCAGGTGGAACTATTTGCTTAACACCACACAGGAATCTGCCTCCCTCCAGCCCTACTCCTTCCTCCTCAAAGAGTTGCACCTGCATCCTACTGCCAGGGAAAGACAAAAACGTGGCTAGAAACCAGCATCCCACACCACCTAAAAAAAGTGATTAAAGAAATCACCTTTATAATGGAAACTCAGAGCTTATTTTACCTCTAGCTCTCACCACATACCTCAGTACAGCTCTGTTTAAAGGGAAGAAAAATAAACTCTTGGAAAAAGTCATACATTGCAGGGGTGATGAAGCAGATGTCACAGCCAGGGTACTGTAAATTTTAGTTAAGTAATAAAAGTAATACATTTTTTTTTTAAAAAAGACACCAATAGCATCTGCAAAGGCAAAACCAACAGAAAAACCCCTGCAGCATCCCAACTTTCCTGTAAATAACTGTGCTAATAAAGGATGATGAGAGAATAAAATAAGAGGAAATGGAAAGCCCAAGCCAGAAACATTTCTAAATATTCACTAATATGTTTGAAAAGTTTCCAGAAGATGCCAGTGGCTGTTGGAGCAGGGCAGTTCTATTTACATGTTTCTAGTGCAGAGGCAATCACGCTCATGGCAGATGTTTGTCAGTCACACTTTACATGCCCCAAAAGAGATATACTGCCCAATGAAACAAAAAAATGCACTTAGGGCAACTCTTGGTCACATCTGGCTAAGAGCAGCCGTGTTGGAACAAAGGTAGACAAGTTCCCATGTTATGTAAGGAGGACCAACCTCCCCTGAAACATTAGGATGGAAAATGTATTAAATTAATTGTAGTTTGGTTTCCACTCTCCTTGCAAAGATATTCATTCACTTATCAAGCAAGAATTGTCCTCAGGTTGATTTAGAAAATTTTCCCTTCCTGATTTAGCCTAATGCAAGATGTAAGGACTGGATTATTAAAGGAAAATGAGCATTTCAGCTGCATACAAAGGTGACAAAGGAAAGAAAAAAGTAACAAAGGTATGAAGCTAAAACTGGGCCAGAGAAAGCAGCCAGGTAAAAAATTAATTTGATCACCACATTTCCTAAAAATTCAGAAAATACCATTTACTTAGCTGCTGCCATTCATTAAATTGAGAAGGACAAACAAGTGGTAGAGTTAAAAGTGCAAGTCACAGTCCAAGAGTCACACACAGAGACTTCTGAGCACTGCACACACCAAGGCTCCATTTCTGCACAGAGTGAACAGAGCAGGGCTCTGGAGTCAGGAGCACCAGGGCAAGCAAGGGATGCTTGAGGTGTCGTGGACTTCTCTGTTTACCTGAGAGTTCACTACAGATGGGCTGCAAGAGACAGAAGTTTTATTGCAAATCATGGAGCTCTGGCAGTGCTGGCTGCCTGGGCTAAACCAACCTCTCCACCTTTGACAGCCAAAGGGTGAGAAATAATTCAAAACTTCTACCCCAACTCCTCTCTTGGGCTTGCATACAAAAAATCTAGGACTGGAGGAAGAATGGGGACAATCTTTTTCCATCTCCCAGCTTCCTAGTATAACTGAATCCCTTCTATCCCACTCAGGAGAGGAATGGATAGCTGTCTTCATGTAATTGGTCTAATTGTGGAAGGTCCCATCTCAAATGTAAAGCAGCTGTAGAAAGGGTCATACCTCCACATATTCTAAAGATTTAGATTGGAAAAGAGTGCAAAAAAACCAATTTCTCTAACTAGGAGTCTGACAGCAGGTGAGGGAGTCAAAAGACTGGTCAGAGAGGGTTCAGGGAACGCCTTGAGGACTGCTTTAATTGACAGATGTATTTGGTTATGAAAATGCACAATTTGCCTTTACCAACACACAGTTGTCTTTTCGCACTGTAAACAGCTACTTACAAAGAAGCTAGGTATGGCAGATGAACTTGTTAGTATTTGTAATTTAAATGCCTGAAGTCTCTTCATTTACCACTTTTAGAAACACAAAAGCAAAACATAAAGCTGATGGACAAGGCTAAGTCAGAGAACTGAAATCATGAGTACAACTGAAACCAAGACTTCAGCCTTTACTGCTCAAAAGCTGCTCCAAGTTGTGGCCAGAAACAAAAAACCAGATTGCACTCTGACAGAGGGGTGTGAGTCAGGGATTTCAAAGAGATCCCACAAAATGCCTCCTTTCTTCCTTAAACTCGTCATCAGCTGCTTCCTTCCTCCTACACTCATCTGCAAATCTCATGCCCTTAGTACAAAGAAGAGAACAGAAATCTGTGCTTGCATTTTGCCTTTGGCTGGAATGAGAAAAACTCTTGATAGCAGAAACCCCCTAATTTTTAATCATTATAATTTGTAATTATTATGGCCACATGCTAATGTATCCCTAAACATCCAAATGAAAGGGAAATGATTTGAAAAAGACTGGAAGGCAGATGCCACCAGCCTAGCAGGTCAATGAAATCAGCTAATAATTAAAGTTTTCTAAAGAACTCATTCTTTCTGTTTTCTTTTCAGCAACTTGAAAAGACAACACAGAGGGGGTCCTTCCTCTAAATGCAATGATATTTGTCAAATCTACTTGTAAATATTAGTTCAGTTAAAACATCACATCAGATATAAAATGTAATTAAGCTCTGTATAGATTTCACTTTCATGGAAGACTAAGAACAGCAAGGAAGAAATGATGTTATTCTGTTTCTAGAGCTCATAGGAACCACTAATGATTTCAAAAGCCCACGACTCATCAGCTGCAATTAAAACAATTGCAATGACAGTGACCCCAGCAGAAGATAAAATATAATTGCAGAGACAGCAAACAATACAGAGAGATGAAGCTGGAATACAGATGTTACTGATTCATGGGATGCCTGAAAGAATAATTCTCTTGCTGGTGTGTTTGTGAGTACCTCCTACCACAGAGGTGCAGCAAGGATGGCTGGCCAGGAAACAGCAACTCCAATGCACTGCACGTCTCTGATGGAAGATTTGGCTTCTGCTTTGGAAAAAGACATCAGTGTAGACTGAAGGGAAAGTAACACTGCCCAGAGCACAGACCCTGCCAGCAGGTGACCCATGTGCTGCACACAGCCAGCTTTGGGGTTTGGAACATCTCACATTTATTTATGTACTTATTAATTTTATAATAATGGGCAAGGACATGCTAGCTTCAACAGAACACCTTCCACTGGAAAAAAGAGCTTTGTACAATTGTCTTAACTGTAGTCCTGATGGGCAGCTACTTTGATTACCTGGAGAGATGAACAAACTTTTCAATGTTAAAGAACAGTGGAATTAAAAAAAAAATTGTATGTCACCACCTGGCCACTATTCTCAGCAAAACCTCCTTTCCCATTTTCTCCCTCAAAATCTTTGGTTTCAATATCATCATCTTATGCAGGTCCATTGTCCTGTCTTCACTTGCTGAGTAATCACAGCACAGACTTTGACACTCTTCAGCATTATCTTGCTCATAGGTTGGATGAGTTACCTGCATTTGCATCATTCTCCTCCCCCCCTTCAATCTCAGGTTTGTAGCTTCTTTTCTCAGAGACCTGAGGGCACCACTGCTGCCTTCCCCAGTGGGATGTTTAGACCACATGGGCATTTTCTCTTTTCCTGCTAGGCCTCCAATGAAAATGACTGCTCTCTTTAATACACAGAAAGAGCCAGAAAAGCCATACAAAATTGCTGCATCACATTTAGGGTGTTACTTATGAACAACAACAACAAAAAATCCCCCAGTTAGATAGCTTTGTGCCCTAAAGAACTTGAAAAACTGCCTTCTAAAAGTCACTGTGCCTTGTATCTGGTGCTAAGCTGCCAGCATAATCATCCCCTCAGCAATTTCATTTAAAATGAGCCACGTTTGCAAAACCCTACTGTTTCAGCAAACTTGACTTACCCAACCAGAGCAAGTCAGCTGGCAGAGCTGTCCTCCTTTGGGATGCAATATTGGGCAGCTCACAACTCAGAGAGGACCTGTGGTCCAAAGCCCACTCTCCCTGATCCTTCCCTTTGTCCTTCAGCAGTAAGAGCTGAGCCCAGCTGAGCCTACATGTTTGCAGGTAAACCTGATTTGATTAAAATATTCTCTTCATTCCCTGTCTCCCCTCCTATTTACTTGCCATGTTTTCATAAGGGCCAGAGTGCACTGGCTCGTGCTGGAAGTGAAACCAGTAAGTACATTTAAAGCATAAAATTTGAGAGAATCTCTAATGTTCAATTTTTTTGTTTGTTTTGTTTTCCTTCTCTGTTGAATTTGATATTTGTCTTTCTAGTTTGGCCTGAATAATCTTTACTGCTGGTGGTAACTAAGGAAAGACTAAGCTTGTTTTAAAGATTCTAGACTGGAAATTAGGAAATAAATGAAATCAAATAATCCAGCATTATGGACACTTGATATGAAAAATAGTGAGGGACATACCATTTTCTGAGCACAGAGCTAGACACTAAATTACAAGTAATACAAAGACTTCACCAAAAGAAATTCTGAGAAAGAAACAATGTATTTCTCCTTTTCCCTCCCCCAGCCCCTCTTTCCTTCCCACCAACAGCACAGGGAGACAAAACAGGGTTTTTAAGTCAGTTTGTCAAATTAAAAAATCTTTCTTCAGTTTGCTTAGGAAGAACAACCTCCACTAAAATCCAGACTGTGTTAACCTGACACTTCTCTAAATAATCAAGTAGCTGGATGTGTAAGTGGGTATTTTTAAAAGATGCCTCTTAATCCCTTACTCTCTAAAAGTTTTAAAATCTCAAGCTAGACCTGAAAGCTTTTCTTGGCACTTATAAACAATATTTTTCAACCAGGCCAAACTTTCTGTAAGCAGAAAGAGAGCTGATGAGTCAAACCCCCCTGAGATCCACAATGGTCTTTGTTCTTCCAGTCTGTTTTATACAGCAGACATGCAGATAGATACTGGAGGGATGAGTGGCAAAAAAAAACCTAAAAGAGATAATCCCACAGTTCCTCAATACCTCAGGGCAGCTATGAAAGCCACTGCACCTACAGCCATAAATACTTCTTTGTTTACAGATAAGACCTGCAGTCTATCAACAGGAAGACAACGCCATTTCCAAGTTTGCTATTCATCAGCAGCAAAAGAAAAAAAAAGCATTTTACAGTTAGGTTTGTCTTTACAAATCCAGGTCTCCATTTGGGAGATGCATTCCAGTTCCTAACCAGAACTGGGTCTCTGGTGAAAGCTGAGAGGGGAATTGAGGGAATGAAAAAGGGGATTGCACTAGAAGAGGAGTGATATAATTGTGTCCATCCCCTGCCAGATGCTCTGCCAGAATCTGGCACTCTGCTGCTCAAGTGTAAAATTTTCCCTGCTTAATGAGACATCCTGGACATCTAGCATACAAAAACATGAAAAAGTTCTGTTAGACTGTAATGGTTACAAGGGAAAAATCAGAAAGCTTGAGGCACACACACAAAGCAGGAAGGCCACCGATTCTTTACCAGTTTTGATCAAGAAAGAAAAAACCCCACAAAAACAAAAAAGAAACCAAACAAACAAATAAAACAAAACAAAAAAAAATACCAAAAAGTGAAAAACAAACAAAAAAACCCCAAACAAAACAAACTAAAAAATAACAACAACAAAAAAAAAATGGAGAAAGACTCCACTTCTTTGAAGTTGGCCATTTTGGTAGCCTGTAGCTGTATTTCCTGGTCAGGGATGACAACAGACACTTCAGATAGTATTTCTATACTTGCAGAAGAAACCTCCATAGTTATTCATATAATGAAAGAGATCTCCCCTTTAGATCCAGTTAGATAAATTTATCCTATGAACGGATGGACCTTCTAAATGCACAATAAAAACAAAAAGGCTGATTACAGTGGAAATAATTTAATCCATGAAAGGAAAAACTGAACAAAGTTCCCAACTAGAAAGAAATTATATGTTTCTTGATTTTGGATTAGAAATACACACCCTGCCACACCCCCCCCCCCCTTTTTTTTTTTTACATATGGAATCACCCTCCAGGTTAAAGAATTTATTGTGAAGGGAATTTTGGAACAACTTGAGAAGCAAATGCAGTAAAGATTTCATTCAATTATAGTTCTATCTCAAATGATCCTATTTATTCAAGTTGGCTTCAGATCAGTGTCTTAAGCTGGAAAATCCAGTGCTATGCAGTGTGCAGTAGAGGAGAACTGTGCTCAGGGTACATAAAGAAGGGTGGTACAGGACTACTGAAATCTGCTGGCTTCTCCTTCTTCACTGAGGTGGATTATGCAGCTTCTTCCAGTGTGAGGGCAGGGTGTGCCTGTGCAGCCCTCCTGTCACACAGCCAGCACTGTGCCAGGCCAATTCCCCAAAGAGCAGCTTTACTGCCCCGGGGCGCAGCATCCCCTACACCTCGTGCTCTGCACAGGGCCCATCTGTTCCCTGTGTCACCCTGCTGGCTGGGGGGTTCTGAGCAAGTCCCTGTCCTTTGGCCCAGAGGACCAGCACTCCCTGTGACAGCTGAAGGGTTTCTGAAATGGTGCAAAAATCCCCTGCTTCTCTGCGAGCCCAGTGCAGGACTCGGGTGGGAAACACCTGATACGACCAGGACACAGCCTTAGTCAAGTCCAGCAAGACCAAAGCTTCTTCCTAGACCCTAATTAATCTCATTTGATGGCTGACAATGAAGTAAGCCAAATGAGCTGTCTCTGAAGGGGAATTTGTGCTAAGTGCACGGGAGCAGATAAGCAGTTCTTCAGCACTGGGTGAGGTGGCTCCTACCCCAGTTTAACCTCAGATCCCTCATTCCTGCTTTCATGCTCTGCAACTCTGTCATGTATTTTTGTTACAGATGCCTCCTCCCTTCCCTCCTACTTCTCTTTTTGAGAGAAGCTGCAGTGATGTCCTAGAGTTCAAATGACCTGCAGTGCCTTGGACACATCTTTCCAAAAACAGCATTTACAACTCATCAGTTTGCCCTGCCCTAGCAGTACCCAATTTGAACCAAAGCTGCCTTGTTCAAAACTTCTATCAGCTCAGCACTGTGTAAAACAGGAGGAAAAATAAAAACCAAACCTTCCTGCTGATACACCAGGTAGAAAGTAGGTAAAGAATGAGAGCAGGGAGCACAGCCCTGGTGTATTAGAACTCACAAAAGTGCAAACCCGTACAGGCAATGTTGGCACAGGAAACTTTTGGTTTTCCCAAGGCAGATACATTAAATATGACAAGGAATATTGGCTTTTCTATTTGACTTCAAAACAGCAAGAAACATCCTGAATGTGAGGCAGCTGCCTGGCACAATAGAACAGCTGGCTAAATTCTTTTGGCCTACAAAGCTTTTACATTAAAAATTCTATTTAAACTGAGGAAAAGTTCATATCAGCAAAGAAAATTTTGTACACCACTAACATTTCCAGGGTTCATTTCAATTCTGTGCCCTGGTTCATGTTACAGTGACACTGGCATTAGCCAGAAGGGGAACACATAAAGCTGAGCCAGTGCCCTGCTGGTGTTCCTTCAAGAATTTTGGCACAGCAAGGCACACTTCAGCATCACTGGCTGTGGATCAGCAGTGGGGCAGAGCACTGCACAGATTCATTCTAAAAGCTCACATCCAGCAGAACACAGCTCTCATTTGTAACTTTGCCCAGCAGACCTTGGCACCAGAAGAGAGTCTGCCCAGGCCTGGGTAACCACAGGGGAACATCTCAGTCCCTTTGATGTCCAGGGCAGGGTGTGTCTGCACCCCTGATTCAGAAGACCCAATCTACAGTTAATGATGATGGAAGATTTTTCTTCTTTTTCTTCTGCAACATTCCCAGATGGTCACCCAGTGTTACAAAGGCTATACATCCTAACCTGGGCCTTCAAATCCTCCTTTCAGTGACTATTCTGAGTTTTATAGCACATTCTGTAGCTGAAAACCTCACAAATATGGCCTCATTAGGCTGCATGGCTCACATTTCAGGGTAAATAATTACTATTATCCTCATTTTAGAATCCAAGGACATCAAATTCACAGAAATAGTGAGACAGGCCATTCACTGTCAGAAGCAAGAGCACCCCACTGGTATTCCTGCCCCAGTCCCCACGCTGACAGGGACAGCTGTGACACACAACAGCCTGAGCACACGTGTGGCTCTGCACTGGGGCCCTGCTCTGGAGTCACTGGAGGGACATGAAATGTGTGTTTATACACATTGCTTCTCCCACTGAGCTCAGCTGCATTGCAAGTTCAGGCAGAAAAGTGCATTTTAAGAAACGAGCACATGTGGCATTTTCACAGACTCAGAGAGCCAAAATTACTCCATGAATTCATTTCGTATTTGGCAAGTGAGATAAAGGTTTTCATTCCCCTAAACAGCCTCCCCAACTCCCCCACTGCCTCTCAACACCCCTGTAGTTAATTTATCCTAAGAGCTTGGCTACTATCAGAGCTAAAAACTTCCTCTGGAAACCTACAACATTCTTAGCACACTTCAAATCCCACCCATTCAGCTGTAGCCTTGGCTGTGGACACAACCCTGCATTCATATCACACACACACACATTCCCTGTCAGCATTTCAGACCAAAAAAGGACCCACAATGCAGCGAGCAATAAAAATACCCTGAGTACTTTTCAGATTTTCTGTTTGCTTACATAATCACAGCTATTGTTTCTGTAGCTTTTCCCAAAAATATTTCATGTCATGTTAAATAATTATGAGAAAATCTTACTTTATTAGTAAGAGTTCATAATGATACTATGACTAACTAGAAATATTTATTAAAGTAGTTGCCTAAAGAGAAAGAAAGAAAAACAATCTGTTACAACTACAGCATTTCAAAATGTTTGTTTTCTTGGCATTTTATTATAAAAGCCAGATAAAGCAATTAATTTAATACCTTTTTTAATTAAGCATTTTCTTTAGATAATTTTTTCAACAGAGGTTTATTTGTTATACTAAGAAAAGCTGCAAATATTTAATAGAAAATGCATGTCTTAGCTGATGAAATTGTTTCATATTTGGACAATTCAAGAAAATAATTAATGCGGATGTGCTTGCAGAACTCAGTACATGAAAAGTAAATGAAAAGTGAGTTTAAGAATAGGTGGGAAATATTCCCCAGAATGGATGAAATTACCTAATGAAAGCCAGAAAATGAGCCATTAAGCCCCTAGTCTTTCCCACTGAATCTTTTTAGATTTGAGAAAATGTGCAGAACTTCCCTGATGAGCAGTGAAACTTTCTCATGATCTTTATTGCTCTGGCTGATGCCTGATGAATTCTGACTGAAATCCCCTGCCCAGAGGAATGGGAATCTGCCTTTTCTGCCATGCCCAGAGAGCCCAGCTGACTGCTCACACCCCACACATCACAGAGCCCAGCCTTGCCTGGGCTCCAGGTTGTTAGGTCAGGTGTCTAATTTACGTGTGCCACAGTAAATAACTGAGTGGGCCTGGCCTCGAGGAGGCAAAACAAAATATAATCCGGGCTCAGGTTCAATCCCTGGGCTGAGGTTTGATGAATGTTTATCCAAGCAGCTGGAATAGCAAGCACATGCACAAAAAGCAGTATTTGCCTTTTGTTGGAGCTGTCGTTTCGCACTAGCACGGTCCTGAATGCTGTACAAGCCTTTCAAGCAGAGTTGGCCTCACATCCCAGTTTCCATGGATGATATAAGAGGTGTGCAGTGCCTCAAACATCTGACTTGCTTAAAAGGGTTGACCCAGACCAAGAAACGCACTCAGTGGAAATTGTTTCTTTGCTTGCCCTGGGCTTGATCCCTCCTCTGTTTGTATTCCCCATCTGTTTGTCTGCTACAGATGTAGCAGCCTTCCAGTTGTCTTTTTCAGCCTGCTCCATTTTTCATGCTTTTGAGAAAAAGACACAGTGATAAAAGGTTTTCCTTTTCCCTTCTGCCAAGGCTTTAAGAGAATCTGCTGCCCAAGTGTTAAACAGGCTGTCCTTTGGTGCAGCTGTGGGAGCAGGTCTGACTTCTGCAGTGAACGTCAACCAAGAGTGCTCCTCTCAGTGCACATCCACGAGCTCAGGTGATTGAATAATACCATTGCCACAGGCATGGTCTCAGACACTCCTCCTTCACAGGCTTTTGCCTGGCACAGGTGCCAGGTGAGCATTGCTTGGGCAGCCAGGTAAGCACAGTGGCAGCTCAGCTGAAAAGGAAAGGAGATGAAAGTGCAGAAAATTTAGAAAGAAGTAAAAAAAAAAAGAAAAAAAAGGGAGGAAGAGTCCCCCTTCCCTTCCATGCCTCACAGCATGCCCTGCCAACACAGTCAGCATCATCTTCTGGCCCCAGCACCACTGCTGGGCTGAGGAACCCCCATTCGCCTACAGCAGGCTCTGGAGTGGAGTTCAGCTTGGAAATGTGCTGTACCTTATCATCTCTAAACAGACACTTCTTTCAGAAAAAATAGGTGTTTCTTTAACACCCACAGGTGAGCTTTCTTAATTTACTTTCCACATGATTACACATACTTTTCACTCCAAATACAAATTAAGTAACAAATAAATAAATAAGAAATAACCCAGAACTGACAAACACCTTCATTTCTCCTACTTTCCAGTTTATATTTCTGCTGGTATTTTGTGCTACTGCCTTTAAATGGTTTGTCCATGGTGTGTTTTCAAATGCTACAAAAAGAGCGGGTTTGAAAAACAAGAAAGTTGTACAGTGGGAAAGCTGAAGTGCAATTGGCATAGCAATAAATGCCTTGATAGCAGCTTCAATACAACTGCATTGATGTGTCTTGTTTGCAGAGCTGCTCTCTCACACTCTCATCTTTTGAAAAACCTCAGGCCCTGCACAGAGGACGAACCAGGAGTGGCCCCCAGTGTTACAAAAGAGGTGGTTAAGAGGGCAAAGAAAGTGCACAGAAATCATTGATGTTGGAGATACCTTGACTGGTATTCTGGACTAGGACTGTGTCTAATCCTCTTAAAACAGGGTAAATATCACCCTCCAAACGAGTGTTAAATACTGTGCTCTCCAGGGATTATCCCCACTGACTCCTTTCCTTTTTTGTTGGATCAGAGAATTGGCATCAGGAAGGAAAAATCAAAAATTGTCTCATCACTCCATGACGAAAGTAGATGGGAAGAGTTATGTCTGCATTTCCAAAAGTTGTGGGTTTATTATACCAGCACAGAAATCTCTGGGAAATATCTTAATTGCACAGACATTTGAACCTACTTCTCTGCCAGCTCATATCCCAGTTTTGCTGCTCTTGGCAAAGACAGGAGAGGAGCTGTTCTTGCCATCCACAGTTCATCCTAGGGGTAAGAGTTCCCCACCGCGCTGCTTCAGGCAGTTACAGGCAGCACAGAAACTGCAGCCACTTTTCTGTACATCTTCTGAAGCACAGCCCATACCAGATGTCCACACTATCCCAGCAGCTTGTTCCCTGTCACACAGCTCAGCCTCTCAGAAAAATCACATCTGCTCTGGGTCAAGCAACATTGAGGTTATCAGGGGATGCTCTAGCAGGATGTCCCCTCTCCACAGCCAGCTAAATAAGAAAAAGGAATAAACCAGCTCCTTTTATTTCTTCATAATTGTGCCTGGTATGATGCAGCTTTGGTGGCAGTGGCAAATACACAAACTCTAACCATTCTTAGAGAGAAAGCCATAGCATTCTTTTTTCACTTGGAAGGAGAGAACCGAGTCTAAAAGTTTGGACACAGGCACCCATCCCTTGCTGTAGTCCAAGTCATAAATCCCTGGTCATGTATTCCTGTTGTCTGAACAATATCAGGTCAGCAAAAGGAGCAGGCACAAGGAGATGGAACATTCCCCAGGATTATGTTTGGTAGAGAGGAGTGTTGCAAGGAGTTGAAAATTTGGCACTAGTGTTTTTAAGCAATGTTATTTTCTTAAACAAAGGAGAATGAGTGAAGATGACTTATTCTATTAAAGGAAGAAAAGAAAGAAAAGATTAAAAAGCCACTGAAAAATACTGTATTTTTGGGAAGACAAAACAACAGGTTTTTGCTCTACATGAGGTTGAGGTAGAGAAGGATTTAAACTGACCTGCAAATTTCTTGTTTTGTGACTGTATTTTTTTAATTCTGACTTTTAATTTTCCAACTTTTCCTTAAAAAGTAGCATTTCAGGAAAAAAAAAATCTTCAAGAAAGACCTTGAAACAATTTGATCAAGCCCACAAGGACAAAGCCTAGGGCTTGACTCTTGAGCCCTGGTGAAGCCAGCTGAAGTGTTTAAAGCTGCTCCCATACCCTGCTGACCTCGCTGCTCCTTGGCTGACCTCCCACACGCCTGAAGAAAGGCAGCAGAAGCGAATGTGTGCAAACATCTCAGCCATGCCCACTCACAGGCTCTTTAACCAGTGTGATCTCACCTCTCTGGCCTAATTAGCCTGAAGAGTCAATGACAACATGTTTGCAATTACTCAGGAGTGCTGCAGTCATTGCTGAGGTGCTGCATATGCTCCTCTCCACCGACCCTGGACACCTCCTTGCCACGCTCAGGCAGGGAGGGCAAGGCCTTGGTAGCACACTGGGCTGCTCCAGCCAGATTCAGCACCCAGTCTCTGGTCCTGGACTGACCCACGGGTGTGGCAGATTCTAACAGCAGGAGAAAGGACACGGATTTCACCTGGGGAAGCGGGAAATTTTGCAGAATGAAATTGCCTTTTCACAGATTTGCTGAGCCTGGCAATCGTTTAACTGTCTGAAGTGCCCCGACCACTAATTGTTATTTACTGAGAAGAGAGGGAGTCCCAGAGTGTGCCTGGAGTCTCTGAGCTCCTTCACTCCAAACACTGCCAGGACAAAGAGCACGTGGAGGGCGAGTTTCTTCCTGCCCTATAAGCACCACCACACAAAGGCATGTAGACAAATCCTCACTAAACCCAGCAAACTCCACCCTGAGCCAGTGCACGGCCCCTGGAGCAGGTTCTGCTCAGGCACTCACCGAGGCAGAGGGCAAAGCAGAGCATCTCTGCAGCCTGCTGGGGCTCAGCTGGGAGGGCTCAGCAGGAGGCAAACCTGGGATGTTCCAGAAGCAGAAAGCCAGTTTAAGTCTGGGACAGTGGGCAGGGAAAACTTAGGCACTGCCCTGGGTAGTTTTGCTGGCTTTTCCACAAGGAAATTTATGTAACCCGTACAGCTGTCTTAAATGACTTAACGATTGCTTGGCTAAAGGGTAATGCTCCAGGCTTTTCTCAGAAGTGCTGCTGCCTGCCTGGGTGCAGCTTTGAAGTACACACCTTGATTTTGGGCAGCTGCTGGCCGAGGGCTGTAAACAGAACTCTTCTTGCCACAGTTTATCGGCACAGAAAGTGTTTCCTTCTCTTTTAAATCCACAGGTGTCTTTCAGTTCCATGGGGTTTAATATCTCTGTTAGCATTAGATCAATCTTTTTCTTCACAATAGACTTTTCAACAGTAACTCTATCTTCCTTAAGTTAAGGCTCAGAAAAATTGACAGATCAAGAGATACTGTGCTGGGTGAATGCTGAAACCAAAAGAAAAAAGGGCAGAAAATATGTACCTGTATCCAGAACTAATTAGATCTGGGGGAATAATGGAATTTTTTTTCTTTTTTTTTTCTTTTGGTGGATGAACATAAATTTTAAAAAAGGTTAGATCAAATGCAAATCACTTTATTTATTTTAACTGTTGGGAGTTTTAATTAAGAAAGACAGAAGCCTCTCACTATACTATGATTCTGGTGGCATTCAATTTTCTGAAAGGTTTTGAGGTTCTTTCTTATTAGACCATCTTTTAAGTGAAATTGGAATGCCTTATTGTAATTGGGAGACAATAAGTTCTGTGCAAAATGTGGAAATGAGAAGTTCCTGCATTTCTGGAATACAGTGCAAATAGCAAAATAAATTCGCTAGCAAAGTAAATTTGAAAGATGTTTTTGTTTTGCCCTGCTCGGTTTGGCCTAAATTCCTGAAGTTGTCACACAGCAGTTTTCCGTGGGTGAGCTGTAGCAGGAGGTTAGTTTCTCTCGCTTTGCAGAGCTTTGAGCACGCCTTAAAGTAGTTCAGGGCCCCCATTCTAACCTTGTCACAATCCTGACAAATCCTACTCTGTCCAAAATCAGTGGCTTTGATCCACTTCAAAATGAACTGCTCATTCCACGCTTTTTCAGCCCCATTACCCATAATCTCCACACTGTGGAGGAGACACGATGAAAACCCAACCTCTTCTTTTCCAAGCTTTCTATTTCCTTGCTGGTTTCTCTTTCTTTTTTTGTTGTTCCTTCAGCTTCTGACAGATCATTTCCAGAAATTTTCTGGGTCCCTGCTGATGACCAGGATTTGTACATCTCCCAGTTTCTGGCCCTGTTTTGCTCTGTTCTGGTGTAACTCACATTTCCATTATTTGATTCAGTCTTTGGTCTTGCCCCACCTTTCACAGCTCACGTTTCCAGTCTTGTGCCTGCTCCACTGCACCCCTGCTCTTCATTCCCCCAAATTATAAGCAATACTTCTAAACCCACAAAGGGGAAAATAGCATGCATTATTCTGCAGACAAACAAAGCAGGGGTTCCACATGGCATAAATCAAAGTGCAGGACTTGTAAAACCTATCACACATCAACCAGTGTTTCTGTCTAGGGAGTATTATCCAAACACAATTTGAAGAGGAGCTGGCAAAAAATATTGCCCAGAATTCAAATCTCCAGGGAAGCTGCATCTCCCGTGAGGTTCTGGCCTCTTTACAGGGTGCTAAGAACCCAACATCATTGGGCTCATATGGAAGGGAATCACCTCAGTAAATCTTTCTTTCTCATTGCCTGGTTAGGGGATATGGCAGGACCGTCCTCCCCCTCTCTGCCACCGGGAGTTGGTGCAAATATGCAGGAGAGAACCCAGGGGCTGAAGGGCCCAGCAGGGGCTCATCTCTGGCACCAAAAAGCTCAAGCCCCAGCTAAGAATAAACATCTTAGTCTGGAGAGGAAAGGTGGAGAGAGATGAAGAAAATACTTTTTGACTGAGAGACACTGTTTTACAAACTCTAAAAGACACACGAGTTATCACAGAGGCAGAAGCTTCTACACTCACACCCTGAACGTGTGGGGACTTCTCCCCGGAGAAGATCAGATCCCGTGGTTACTTTCCTGGGAATTGAGGGAAAGGATCTCCATGTGTGCCCCATCAGCAATGGGAGGGTAAGATACATTGAATCCTAAGTTCTATTATTTCTTCACTAGCTGTAACATTAATGGTACCTTTAACCCTGTGCTGTATATTCCTACCAGTAGTGTCTTTATTCCTGTGTTTGTTTTAAGCCTTGTGTCTGTTTGTTTCCTGTCTATTGAATAAATAATTCATTGTATAATAGACCGAATCAGCCATTATTAAAGAACTTAGGCAGGAAAGTGGGTTTTGGGGTGCTGGCTGCCTCAATAAAGCTGCTGCCTGCTGCCTGAGGCCTGGGCAAAGGCAGGGACTGATCTAAACCCCCACATCCATTCGTAACAGGGGATTATCAAATGCTTTTGCTTTTCCACAAACAACTACTCCGAGTTTTCATCATGTGAACTATTTTGGATGTAATCTTTTGTATTAATCAAGTAATTATTAATCAAGGTAAGTGAAAGCCCTAAATCAGCCCAACAATCTGATTTCCCTAAAACAAGTGTACATCATCATCCTTTATACCAGATAAGACCTCTATGCCTTGTCTTGCCATTTCAGAGTTTTAGCCTTCTGCAACACAGCCATTTGTCAGGCACATAAGTATTCTGTGCTCCCTTAGTCCTTTTTCTGGAGAAGTGTTAAGGGGTCTGAAATTCCCCTCAAAAAAAAGGAAAAAAGAAAAGAGGAAAAAAAAGACTTTTTCTAGAATTTTTCTTCAAAGCTTTTAGCGATCACAAAACTGTCTGGTTTTATCAAAAGTAACACAGCCTGAGAATGCTGGGGTTAAGGCCCAGAAGTCCCTGTGGAGGACTGCTTATCAAAAGGTACAAATATTAGCCTGACACCAAAAGAGAAGAGAGAAAAGGGAAAGAACATCAGGACTTGGGAAATATCGAATTGTGACACTCCATCAAGAGACCACAGGTGTTCAAACCTCTTCCTCCTGCCTGTTATTTAAACAAAGCCCCAAACCCAAAAAGCTCCTAATTCTGAGACCTAATTGGCTTTATTCAAGAAGACATGAAGAAAAGAAAGCAAAAAAAGCAGGGAACAGATTTTTTTGATATTGCTGACCAGTTGAAAAGAATCTCCAAGAAAGGGCCAGAAAGACGGAAAGTTCTCCACGGTAAAAATGCAGTTTATAAGATTATTTCTGAAATACTCTGAATTCACTGAAATTCAGTGAAAGGGATGGCTGTGCCTGCTGCTTTTGAAATTAAAGATACATCTGGTCACGATTCATGAGTACCTACATGCACATCACAGCACTGTTCTGCTTTGTGCACAGCCTGTCTTCTGGGGTAAATCACAAGGCAGACAGCCTTCCTCCACATTCCCAAGAAAGATGAGCAATGATGTAGCCACTAGTGGTGAAATAAAACCTAAATGATCTCCAGGAAGTTTCCCAACACATAAATGGTATCCCAAAGATGTTACTGGAGTAATTGTTGTTCTAGCTATTAGGAATCTTAATGCTCACAGGAAAAACTCAGATGAAATAAATCTTGACTGTATCTTGCATGAATCACTCGAACATGCTGAGATGGCCTTTCATGCTCAAGTGCTACTTTCAGGATGATTTTATTCACTTCATAGCATTTGGTGTGAAGCTTCATGCCACAGAGAATTTTTCCAAACAGCATTATAGTCACTTTGGGTTGACAACTTTGAAGCTTTCCTTTAAAAAGAGGAGGAAAGTATTTCATGTAATAATAAAGGAAATAAAGCACTTCTATTTGAAGCTAAGTGCAAATCACTGACTATGTGTGTTATTAAAAAATAAGCAAGATTTCCTGCAAACTTCTAGGAGGAACAAGCCTCACATCAGCTTACTTCAAGTTTACTACTCAGCCTATCTCCTAAATTAATCTGCAGCTATATTTGAACATATTTCTGCTCAGAACACCAGTTATAAGCAGCATTCAGGACTACAGGTATTCATACAGGGCAGTGCAATTCTACACAAGGATCCACAATCCTTTCTCCAGGTTTTAACAAGTTTCAGATCCACCCAAACCTGAATCCTCACTTAAATTAAGCTCAGCCATTTCTTCATGCTATTGACCTGAATATTGACTTAAACTGATTTACACAAGACTGTCTTTATCCTTGGGCAAATCTGCATGTTTTGAAATCTGCAACAGACCCTGACAAGCCAGTATGGGTTTGGCCCAGCATCAGTAGAACAAGAAATAAAAATTGCAAATACATGGTCATCAGTAATTCACACAGCAGAAGTGCTTTTACCCAGCCAATTTTGCTTATAAACTGTACCTGAAGTCAGGTTTACAATGGCTGTATTTCATCAGCTGTCCCATAGGCATTGCTGGGGAGGTGACTGTGAGATTAACAGAGCTTTAATGGCATTTGAAAGTTTCCTAGGACCTCTGTAGGGCAGCAGTGCTGACAGCCTTAGGCTGAGCACTGCCAGCAGTGCTGCTGGTTGCAGTGGAACAATGCCATGAGGTAGATTTTCACTGGCATGAGCAGTGTTGATGTTGTTGGTGTCATCTGGCCCTAGGTTATCTGGGCAATTACACTGGAGAGCTCTTCAACACAGCACTTCCATTTTGCCATAATCTCTCTTTGGGCATTATTAACCTTCATATTTTTTTACAGTAATTAGTTTTCAGTGTCCCATTTCAAACAGCTTATTTATGAATACACCAATACTGCAAAGTTTTGCTGCCAGAGAAGTGGACATTCTCTTCATCTGCCTGGTATTCAGCCTGAATTGTCAGATTAGAACACTGTAAATCTGAAATACATCTGCACTGGAACCAAACACGATGCACACACGCAAATCAGCGAGGAGGCACAACGTGGGCAATTTGTCATCCCTTGTCAAGGCAAGCACAACCTGCTGATAGCATCACATAGCTGTGGCTCTGCTCCCACACTCATTAATACTGATCTCAGAGCTGCTGCATCACCTGGCAGGACAAACAGTGCCAGGCAGGCAGAGGCCCACAGCTACATTTCTTTAGTGGCAGGCTGAGTTGTGGGAGGACAAGCAGCTGCTGACATCATATATAGTCCAAAGCCAGCCCTGAAAGGCACATGTGTGTCTTTTTAATAACCAAGTTCTACTGAGCACAGGGAGGTGGCTCAAATTCAAGACTAAAATTTTTTTAGAGCCTTTAACTCCAAGATTTGCAGCTTGGGAGAGGTGGGGTGGGTGGGTATTTGGTCAAAGAAGATTTGAGGGTTTTTTTTACTGTTTCTGGAGTGGCTGGGAAAATGGGTTTGAAGAGGAACAGGAAACTGAAGGACAAAGCAGCAATGCAAGCCTACATGACAAAGATTGTCTCTGAACCCCAGCCTTCCTGCAAAGGACACCTTCCCAAAAGCACAAGGGATGATGGCAGGTTTTGTGCTAGGTGTGATGTATGTGAGAGCAACATGAAGCACAAAGAGGATTTTAAGTCTATGGTCAAATATACAGTTATCATCTGTCACTGAACAACAACACAACCAGATAGTAATTAGGACATCAATGAGGCAATTACCTCCATTCTCAATAAAAGGTGTCTGGATAGTGTGGTGAACCAAAGTGCCTAAATGCAAAAGGAGGAGAAACAGAGACCCATTCATGTTAATACAAAAGGAGGAGAAACAGAGATCTGTTCATGTCTCTGCCAGATAAATGCATTGCATAAAGCTATCTCTGTATCAGGTGGATGTGCTCTTGTAGGTGCAGCAGCACTCCCAGTTTTTCATGCCTGGATTTATCAATAAATACTAATCACCAAGCACAGGACACATACTTCAGTTCAGCATTCTCAAATGAGAAATTTCAAAGAACTCATTTTTTTCCTTATCTACCATATGATTAGAAGATTCCTTGCATTTTTCTTTGGGGTGATAGCAGTATGCAATTACTGCACTTAAGTGAAATCAAAGAGCAGCTTTTAAAGTGAGTGTAGTGTACACATCTGGCAAAACTGAAAAGAAGGTTACCTCAAGCCAAGCTGTTTGATTTTCCTTTCTCCGAGCTCACTTTGCTCTAAGACACCTCACCAACACCAGATTTTCCTTAACCAGTGTGCAAAGAGGAACAACCTTAAAATATTGTCAAGAATATTTGCCAGCTCAAAACTTATTCATCCATCTCCACTATCATAATGAAGGTAACAAAGCAGGCTAATTATACTTAATTCTCCTACCTAAGGCATAACACTTTGGCTGAGCAGACTGGCAATAATTTAACAAGCTGTAATAAAAATCTATCCACATGCATCTGCTATAGGTGCCCTTATATTAATGAAGGCTTAGCACTTTGTATTCTCACCACAACGAAGTCCAAATATATGTGTGTTCTAGAAGTCCACAAACTAAAGAGGAACATTTTATGTTCATAAAATCAGACAAAGAGAAGAGGGGAACTGATGAGTGCCATAGTTCATTTAAAGTATTATCTTTGTGAGTTCTCATGTATTGATTTTGGCAGAAATAGGATCAAACGTTGCTGTCACTTACAACAGTAAGAAAGTGTTTAGGTCATACCTGATTAGGTTTTAGTGTGCAAAACAAAATTGCCTAATGGTTATATCCTACCATAGCACAGATCTATAAAAAAGGGAATGAGTAATATAGCAATAGAACAAGTTTTATCAGGTCATCATTTTGCCACTGAAGCAGTGGATTTACAGAAACATCAACACTGAGAGCTCAGCATTCACCCTGCAACATTCAGTAGCTGCTGGTTTGTGTGGTCTCAGAGATAAAAAGAGCTTGAGCAAGTCTGGTCTTAGTGTCACTATTATCTGTTCTGACCTTTTTTACAGTTTTTCTCAATGAAACTAAACTATACTTATGTGAGATACACCGAAATCACATTTCAGTGATGGTCAGAAATCATTTCTATCTTTTGGATTGCTTGGGTTTGCTTTGGATGAGACTGGTAGCTCTGCATGAAGTACTGTTTCAAGCTCTGCTTAAAGACACAGAAAGGCCATGGTTTCTGTTACCCTCAGTTCAGATTTCCCAAGGAGTTGCAAAATCCACAACACAGAGAGATTTGTTTAAACAGAACACAAATTGTGTGAGAAAATATGAGTTGGAGAAATGCATGTTGTTAAGTCCATCATTACAGAGGAGCTCTGTCTCTGCCCTGGAGGGATGGAGATGGGTGAGCAGTTCCCACTGGGGTCTTCACTTCACTGCCATGGCTCCCATTTCCCAGCTCTCAGTGATATCCATAACCTGTCTTCATGGGCAAACAGCCTGGAAAATGTGCTAAAGGACACATTTAGGGAGGCACAAACTGAAAATGGTGGCCAAGCGTTGGATTTGAAGTTCTCAGCTCTTCATATCTGTGGTGCTGGCTTTAGCTTCAGTCCATAAGAGAGACAGGGAGTATTTTGGAAGCACCTGTGCCAAAGAGATCCCAAAGACAGATGTCTGAGTCTCAGAGTGGTGCTCAGGCACAACTTTAGCTCCAGGCCACAACTGTGCTAACAGCTCTGTATTAATGAAGGGAAACTTTCTCAAAGATTAGCACTGCACTTCATCTTCTTCAATAAAATATGTTCTAGAATTATTCATCTGGAACATCATGAAATATCTGGTTTTCTTTAATTCTTTTCTAAAACCCAATAGCCGACAATGAGCCCCTGATTTGCAATTTCTCTCTCATTTCTGTAATCACCCATCCTGTGACTGAACAAATCTGAACTGGAAGAGGAAACTGTAAGGAAAACAAAGCAAATCCAAAAGAGACACCACCTCTGAGGCAAGAGCAAAGAGAAGAGAATAAATAAATGAGTGAGGGAATGGACTAGTTTGTACAGCTGGTTGAACTTAAAGAATCAGGCCCAGACATCTCTGCACTGTTCCAGTGCCAGTTTTTCAGGGCTCCTTTGTTGTCACACTTGGGGGTACAGATACTTAGAGGCAAACAGCAAGAGTTCCTTTTGCACCCAGAAAGAGTCACTCCTGGAAAACACAGGTCCAGTGTGCCAAGATGCCTTTTCCAAACAGCTTGGTCGTTCAGTATTGGACTCATACCATAATTTTCATGCTATATTTTCTCCAAGAAATAGAAAAGAGGGAAAACAAATTAACAACAAACCTGAGCTTTTGGTGAGGTCTCTTTGGCTATTATCAGTCTCAGAACCTGGGAACCAGATTTTCTTTAGCAGTCAGCCAGAGGACAATGCAAGGAACTGTTCTTCTATCACTTGCCTTTTCTCACCACTATTCAGTGATGATCCCCCACAGTATCAAGAATTACCACTTTGTATAGGACCTGGGAAATAAAACACACTTCTGACTGCCAGTTAGCGACCAACAGGCTGAGTGACACTAACAGGGCTGGGCAAGCCCAGGGGATTGTTCTTTACAGGAAAACAGGAGCTGCACTGCCCACTTCTGCAGGCACACTCAGCCTTTACCTCCGGACACAGCCCTGCCAAGTGCCTTCTCCTGCCTTCCCCGTGCTCCAGGCTCACAAGAGACTCCTCATCACACGGGCCATTTCCTCACCGCTGTGCCTCTCTGCACTCAGAGTCAAGAGGCTCTACCAGCCAGACAATTCCAGGGGCTGCAGAACCCCCCCGCCTGCCATTCCCTCATGTTTGGTGCTACACTGACATCTTGTGGCCCTTAACCCTGGTGAGACTGTAAACAAGGCCAGCAGATCCCAAAATGTTCCAGCAAGGATGCAGCAACATCAAATCTGGGAAAGCAGCCTTGATTTCCCTCTCGGTTCCTATTTGTTTGAATTCGTGTTCCAATGCTTTGTGTGTCCCACGTGGTAACAACCTTTAATGTTATGTATCTCCAATTAAGCAATAATCAAGTCAAAAGTAGTAACAAACAGACTGTGAAGCTAACCCAGAATTGCAGCAGGTGAACCCCTTGTGCAGTCTGAACCCTTTCTCAGTCTGAGGGGAAAGCAGAGACTACAGATACCTCTTGCTTTCATATTCTGTTAGCAGGCCTTGTCCTTGGTTTTAGAAAGATGAGGTCTAACTATCTACACATTACTTCAGCTGCTATTCAAGAAAATTTCCAAGAACAAAACCATGTGGGTGGTATGGTACTATTTAGCCACCATAATTAATGATCAACAGTAAGAATAGAAGCAAGAAAACCTATCTGTAAACAATGCCAGTAGTTGTATCCACATATTAAAACTACCTGAAATTAAATAATATTCCTGTTAAGAGACAAGGCTGTCATGCTGTCATAATACACCCAAATGGAGACTTTCTTTGCCTTTGCCTTTTTTCTTTGCCTTTATCCTTATGGGGAGTGGAGACATAAAACCACACACCACAGAGTTGGGTACAACTCCTTAACCCTAAATAGGTTTTTATACAGCTACAAAGAAAATATGAAAAGGCCTGGGGCTGAAATGCAGTATGGATGCTACAGCAAGTAAAAGGGATTTTAGTGCTGGAAAACATGAGAGACCACACTTCAATCCAGATTCAGTCCTCCAAGCACTCACCCACCTCAGCTAAAACAGGATCTCTGATGCTGCTGGGTAGGTCAATGCAGAAACATATTCTTCTGTAGGATGAGTGAAGTTTTTCCTTGGATGCACTGAGCTTTGGAGGCATTGATCTTTCCCGACAGTAATTACTGGGTTATCTAACTAGCTAGATTAAAAGCTACAAGCTGAAGTGTTTCAGAGAAGCATCCAGAACTAAGGTCCCATGCCTTATTTATAAGCAAAGTATTGCAGCTAAAATAAATGGGATACAATATCACAGCTGAAATTAATGGGATACTGAATTTAGGACAAAGGAGAGGATACTTACATGCATAGTCAAATAGCTAAATCCAAGTCAATTGATTTAATTTCATATTCCTATTACTCTGCCAGGTAACATTCCTTTTCTTATCTAGTAAATTATCAGTGTGTAACATCAGACAGATCACAGAAGCCATGTGGGAGACACACAAAGAGTCATAGGTGCTAAAAGGGCTTCCCTGTATGGAAAATAAAGGAAGATCTCACTGAAAAATCCTGCCTAAGGGATTCAATTCCTTTTCCTAGAAAATTACTGAAGAAATGAAAATGATTCATTGGATCTGATGCAGTCACTGACAAAAAGGGACATTGCAAGAGGACATCTTCCCCTCCTGCAGATGAGCTGGCTGTAGGAGGGTACAGAGGACTCCTGAGAATGGGAGCAGGGAAAGGAGGTAAAGAGAGGGAGGACTGACTTCACTGGTGGGTTCCACCTCAGAGCAGCTCCAGGACAGTGACTGAAGGTTAGATTAGATTGTTGAGCCTGGTTCACTTGCTATTGTAGACAACCTATCAGATAAAGTGTCCCATAAAACAGCCACATGCCTCCCCAAAAGCGACCTTTTGTCTCTACCCTGTCAGCTTTCCATCCTTTATGGAAGAACTGCTTCTCAGTCACAGCCTGTGTTTATTCACAGGCACCATACCTGCTCTTGACTTTTGTGCCACACACTCCTTTCACCCACACAGCTCTCCTCTTCCCTAAAGGACTTATAGACTGTTTCCATATTGTCTCTCACCTTTCATTAGGCTTGAGTGAACAAAGCCCTTCTAATCTCCTCTCATCAGGGCTGTACATGCAGCAGGCTGTGCCTGTGCTGCTCCAGAGTCCTCAGGTTTGCTCTGTGGGGGATCTCAGAGGACCCCTCCTCTGCCTTACACAGTGGTGGCCACACCTCATTCTCTGCAGAGGAGATGCTTGTCCCCACTCAGGCTGAGGCATCACTCACCCTCCTTAGGGGCTGGACAGGACAGGCAAGCCCAGGGGGCCTCCTTTTCTTCAAGCTGACTGTTGCTTGTTTTCACTCTCTCTTTCATCCTGATCCTGTTATTCCAGACCCCAAGACAACTCTGCATGCAGAAGCGCCTTCTAAATAACTTTTTTTCAGCATGTTCTCTACTTGTCCTGGGCAGATCTTTTTCTCTTGCAGGTACAGCAGGCTGTCACATCAGATCCCCCTTATCACAGGGAGCAGTGCAAAGCTCTCTCACCACAGCAGCCAGGAAGGGCTGCCTGTTCCTCAGACACTGCACACCCAAGCCACCTCTTCTTCCTGAGAGGCCATGCTGTCACCAGCAAAAGCAACTCGTGGCATCCTAAATGACTGGGATATTGCAATGACAAAATCAGTGTGAACATGAAGGATGTGTTTGGGTTTGAGTCAAATATCCCATATCCCAAATTTCTGTGTCAAACAGAAAAACATGCTGTACTAATGCTATCTTCTGGATTGAAAGCCATTTAAGCAATCAGAAATATGGGTAGTGATAAGCTGCCACATATCAGATTAAAAGAAAAAGTGTCAAGGACTTCCCACACAAAGTTTTTCATCGTTGTGTTTTAGTTTTGTAACAGAAATATCATTTGAATTTGTTTTAAAAAACAACTAAGTTGAAAATTATTGTAACTAAAGGTATTTTCTGGGAGAAATCTTTCCTTGGCAGGCAAATGAAATCAAAATTTGATCTAGTATAGCTTTTTTACCTATGATGTCTATGACAGCCAGAAATAAGGGAAAGAAAATAAAATGCCGGTAGATCGGGGCACTTTCAAGGGTGGAATTTGAACCCCTTCAACACTTCCAGAACTGGAAAAATGACTGCTTTTCCATCACTTGTTCCATGAGGTCAGCAGACCTTTATGGAGCTAAAGTACAAATGAATTTACCGAGCAACTGAGCATGGGATAAAGGTGGCAACGAGAACAAGAACCCAGATACACCAATGGGTTCACTGCCAAGCTGTCACTCTCTGCTCCTTTTATGCTACTCAGCAAACTCAGGCAAACTTCTCTGTTGGTTATAATCTTAACTCAGAGAGAAGCTTCCTTCCAGCAGACTCATGGCAGCCTGGAGCTGCCCTCTGCAATTACACTCAGCCACAGGGAATGCACTGGGAGGGTATAAGCCTTATCCCAGGCTGGAAACCCTTGAAATCTGCCATCAGCAGTTAGAACAAGCTCTCTTCTCATTAGACAGGAGCTATAAAGAAAACAGAGAAGCTGAGAAGCAGATCTCACTCTGTTGGAGACATCCACTTCCCTCCTGCACTCCAGGAAAAAAACAGACCAATAAAGCTGGTAGTGCCCATCAAAATGGCCCCAGTACTACACTAATTGAACAGGTGACAAAAGGGTTGGTGGCAGAAGATACAGAAAGAAAATAATTTGGCTTGATCTTCGAGTCTAACATTAACTGCAACAGGGATTTAAGAGCAATCCTGCTCTTTAAAAAGCTGCAGGACTGGCATGTTGAGATGCTGTTATCTGACACCCATCAAGCCACCACAGCATAATCAGAGGCAAAGCCCACTGCAGCTGCTCCCCTTGCCCTCCCACCACGGGCTGACCCAGGGGAGGGGAGCAATGCAGAGAGCAGACAGCTCTGCCTCCCACACAGGCAGCCCTTGGCCTCCCTCTGACACATCACAGGGATGGCAGTCTGCCTGAGAATGTGAATTCTTGTCCCTGGGCGTGGGTACTTGCAGAGGGACGACGCCATCCCATCGTGTGAAGGGAAGATGTACAAAGAAACACACAAACACACACACATAAAAAAGGCCAAATAGTGAATCCTAGGCTCCCAAGGAAAAACATGTTGGACCTACAGCCACTAGAATCACCCAGGTGAGGACAAACACTAGGAGGGAGAGATTCTCAGCATAGGCCATGGCCAGAAGTTGACAAAGTGCAGATTCTGGGACTTCCATGCTTTTCAGCTTTGTGCCTGGCAAAAAAAAGCCAGACTAGAAGAGCCACAGCATGAGAATATTTCGAGTCACAGGGATGTCAGCACTATCTGAAGTGCTACTGCTTGCAAACCCATCCTCAGCAGCCTGTTATGAATAATGAACAGAAACATCACTGAATGGACTCATTTGTTACATATGTTTAAATGCATCTCTCTATCATTTTGGAGGGAATTAAAAATATTTTGATGAGCACTGTGCCTGTTCAGAACCAGTTCAACACAGGGAGAAACAAATTACTGCAAACAGCTCTTGTGGCTGGAGTAGGATGCTTTGGAGAAGCCATCTACATGGCTTCACCCCTCAAATAAAAGCCTTAGCATTTCCTAGGGAAAAAAAGATATAGCTTTGCATTCTTTTACCCTGCTCAGTGTGATGTTCTGTGGTACAGTCCCTGGATCAGACATATGAACTCTCATACTATGTCTTAACAATACAACTGATGCCGAAAATATCTTTTTTTCAGTCACCTACTTTTATAATATTTTCTTTTGAAATTTTCTTTATAAAATTCTATCCTGCAGAGACTTTCTTCTACTTGCATTACTTTCTTAGCTTAATGGAATCAAACTTTCATGGCCATCTTTGGTAATGCATCCATACTATTCTTACTGCATATCATTTAGTGATGTCAAACTGTACCCTTGCAGAACAGGAACCATTTGCTGGTCTAACCTTATTCATATTATTATAGCAAAACAGTCATTTTAAATATAAGAAATCTCAACTCTGAGATAAAACAGAGCCTCAGACTGAAAGGGATATCAGTCTTTTTACTCTGAATCATCAGGGTCCTGGAAAGCTGATCCTAGACAGGTGACTAGTAGCATTTCCAACTTTCAAAAACTTCAAGTGATGCTGAGACTGGTGCAGGGGCCTCCCTGCAGTTACAAGATGATGCAGTGAAGGTGACTGCTGCCTGCCAGCACTGTGTCCTGGGCAGCTCCCAGCCAGTGCTACAACATGCCCCATGCTCTGGGAAATACAAGGTGAAGCAGCAGGCTGAGTGGAGTTTAAGAGACCACAGCTATTTTCCTGCAGAGAAAAAAACTTGTAGGCATTTTATTTGACATGCAGAAAGCCCTGAGAGGTTTCTTCTGAAATGCTCTGCCCCAGCCACAAGAGCTGCTTGGAGCAACCTGCTCCACTTGTGTCATACACACCACTGCACACCAGCATCCCCAGAACAGAGCACAGAGGAACCTCTCAGCACCTGAGCAGGGGGATCTCACCATTTCTTTTCCTTCCATTTATTCCTAATACATGCTGGGACAGGGCTAACTCCATGCCTTATGGCTGCTGCTCTTTCATTCTCTTGAAGTCAAAATGGTCTCGTGCTGGGTGCTCTCATTGTCACAAAGCCATAAAACCTCCTTTTGTCTTCCTTTAATACAGACTAATTTGTTTTGCCTACTAATATTCCTACTACTTTCCCCATTGGTTCTAATTGTTCCCCAGCTCCCACAAGGATCCAAAGACTGAGCTGAAGAGAAAATACTTCTCTTTCTGCTAGAGCTGGATGTGCCCCTGGGCAGGGTGGCACAAGTGAGTCTGTCCCTGCCACTGTGCCTGCTGTCTCTGCTCTGGATATTCAGCTGCTACCCCTCTAGCTGGCAGCTTCTGGCACTCCTGAATAACTCAGAGCTAGCTAAAATGAGACAATACAACTTTTCAACTAGTCCATCACTTGCCTGGTTCCTGGCTGAGTTAGTATTTAATGTTTCTTCTAGGAGTTTAACCAGGATAAAACAGGGTAGAGGATATGTGTCGACGCTGAGGTCACAAAGGATTTATTAGATCAAGCAATACTGATTCCTGCCACAGTCATTTTTTATTTGGAAAATAAGTTAGGAGATACCCTGAGCACCTTACAGGGCCCACTCACTTTTTTTTTTT
>VZRX01023943.1:15040-34884 GCA_013398075.1 Notiomystis cincta | reverse complement strand
TTTCTTTTCAGAGGCTATTTGAAGAGAATATATTTTTATATTGAATTTCAAAACCACATTTGCCAAAAAATTGGGTATGCTGCCAAATATCTTTGTGAATTTCTTTTGCTATTGTGGCAGATTTTTGTAGTTACCATTACATTAATGCTGAATATTTTAATAAATTNNNGGTGCTGAGAGCTGTGTCCTGAGGAATGAAGTGGACACAGTGCATGAGTGAATTACTCATTACCAAGTGCACAAAGATTCCCCTGAAAGACTGCAGCATCTTGAAATAAACTGCCCTTGATGGTCCCCCTGTCCACTTCAACTTACACAGAGTAATGACATAAAAGCCACCATCTAATGCTAATTACATAGGCTGAGTCACTGCAACTGCACAATCCTACCCATTTGTTTTCCCTCCCTGTTCTTCCTGCTTGTGACTTGTTTGAAGTATGTAACAACTACCTCTGGACCAGGCTGTCTTCTGCTCTGATTATTTCATTAACTAATGCAATAGGGTTCAGTCTCCATTTGGGAGGCTGGTGAGCACTGAGGTGCTACTGGTAAACTAAAAAGCGAACATTCATTACAGAGGAGGGACTTTCCCTGTAAGAAATCTGTCAAAAGAATATGCCACTGCCAACAGGACTGCATGAGACTTCAGAATGTGTGGTCTGGGATAGGACCTGGTAAAGTAATTAACAGCTGCACTGGAAAGTATGATTTGGCTAAGGAACTGGTCGAAGATTAATAGACACCTGCAAACTTCTCTGGTGATTTGTATATGCCTTATAGTTTTTACTATCTTGTCTCTAAAACATTAGGACTGTCCAGAATGAACTAGTTTTATCACTATGTCTTCTTGAACAGGAAGAAGAAAGCAGCAGGAAAAGCACTTGTTTAATTTAAGGTTAAGCAGGAATTACATCATGGCTTTTCAGCTCTGGTGGTCTCTCATTCCTGTGGAAAGACAGACTTGAGCTGGTTGCAGTGCATGTGATTAAATCTCCAAATCTGGATTTCCAGAGTTCAGTTTAAGAGAGGATGACCTGATTAGATATCACCTGTCAGAGGGGATAAGCAGGTCAGTCTGGAAGCCTAGACTGGAGTAAAGAATGTAGAAGGTCATTAAAAGACATTCACAGGAGAGGCAAGAGTGCTCAGGTAAGGAACCAGTCAGACTGAGGAAGCTTGAGAGCTGCTACTGACCCTTAGGTTTGGAACCAGAAAAGCTGCTTGATGGATATTCTTGGTGGGAAGAACAGATGGAACAGTAAGGTAACCATTCAGTTCCTTTGTTCATCCAGAACTTGTAATGAACCTTTAAAGGTTATTCTTCAGTCTGAAAATTTTGCAAAGGTTAAGATGACTGTAGTGCCGCTAGAGAAAAATGTAGGTAGTCAAATTCACAACTGCACTCCTATAAGCCCTCCTTTTTGGTCTCTTTCATGTTGCTCTCCCTCTGTGAGAGGTTGCCTCTTTGCAGATACACAGGAGCCCCAGACTGCTGTGGCAGAGGAATGTGATGCCCAGCTCATACCTACTCATGCATACTGCTGGTTTAGATTTTTGAATGGACCAGTGTGCCCAAACCTCCTGAGATCCTGGTCCCAGAGATACTTGAGAACACATTTCTGCACAGATCACTGCCCAAAGATCTTTACCACAGATGGCAACACACATGGAGGCTGCCCTGTTTCTAACCAGAGCAGGCCAGAAATTCAGTCCTAACACAGACAAACATGGACACTTCTTGACTGAGATACTGCATTCACTGATGAGAGACTGATCATTGATGTTTGGAAATGCCTGTGCATGGAAAGACTACATAAGAACGTTTTTTTTGATCCTGTTATCTCTAATAGGAAAGGAGGAGTGGATTGGGAAGACATTAAGTGTCATGAGTACTGTGTCTCTGCACCCAGGAGGAACTGCATCCTTAGGCTGTTTTGCTAAAAGGTCTGTATTATTCAGAGAATGCTAGGTAACTTTTGGTGATCTCAAAAAATGTGGCATTTAACAGATCGGTTAACTTGTAATCAAGATATGGGTAAACCAAACCACCTAGTCACTGACTTTGCTAATAAGCAAAGAAGTAGTAATTTTTTAGTCTTCATTACCTCGGGTTTCCTGCCATATTCTCCAGCTGCTACTTCAAAGTTTTCTTGTGTTATTACCAAATTGCATATTTTAAAAAGTCATCATGCAAAAGCTGGCTGATTAAAAGCAAGTTACTCATCCAACTCATTATGACTTTCATGAGTATCTATCTCATAGAAGCTGGAAGAGTTATTTTGCTATACTGGCATTTTCATTAAATCTTCTATTTTAATTTCTGTTTATCAAGCATTATTTCTCTAAGGATTAGTTGTCTTACAAATGTATCCAGTATTCTTTTGATTTTGCCAACCAATTTCTCTGAGGAAGGAGGTGTAGTATGATAACTCTACTAATGGGCATCAACTTGTCCCTTTAAAATTCATATTTAATTTCTGAGTTTTCGCTGCAAAGATTTGCATTCCTACTGATCAAAAACCCCTCCCTTTTGTACTTGATTTGCCAGAGCAATTAATTCTCTCTCACACATTTTGATATTTGACTTGTGTTTTGCTATTTGACTTTGTTTCTTTTCCACCTATCTCTGATTATGAAAACCTGTCATGGTTCTGAAAGAAAGAATATTGCAATGTTGTTTTGAAAGTAAATGCTCAAAGCTTCCATGCTGTTTTGTTTTTTTTAATGAAATAGAGCCCACAGATCTCTGTGTCATCTCTGACATATGAATTGTGAAAGAGTCAATGCATTTGGGGGACTTCAGAAGACTTTTGAAACCTCAGTTACAATTGACACTTCTCTTTTCCGAAAGTATTCACTATCAATAGAGTGGGTGAACAGAAAATTTTCTTTCTACGGCTCTGAAATAAGTTTTTAGTATCAGTAAAGGTAGTTATTTTTAGAAAATTAAAACCATATTGTCAGCCTTATGTTTTGAGCAAAAATGCAATAATCTTTCCAGAGAAAGATGGCACAATGCTGTCAAAATGGTATGTAGCATGTTTATGATCAGTGTTATCAAGATTGGAGACAGTAGAAGTAATCACAACAAATTAAAATAATAACATTTAGTTTGTTCTGTAAATCTTTAATCAACACACAGGAGACTTATCTGAAAACAAATCTAGTCTTATTTTAGCACAGCACTGGGATGGACTGTTTGAAGTGAGTGGGGGTTACATCTTCAGTAACATTGTTTGCCTTCCTTTTTAACTTTTCCAGATAAGAATTTTTTCCATAAACCTAAATCAATTTGAGAATCTGTGATAGACTATTTTCAGCTGGAAAATAGCACTGTGTACCTCTGATACAATCAGATAACTGCAATCCAGAGATAAAATAACCATCTCCAAGAAGCACGCCTAGACAGAACAAACTTCCTGATTAGCAACAGGAGAATTATTTTCACTCCCAAATACTTTCCTTTACAGATTATTAGGAAAAGGAGTTGTTGTCTAGTATTCATGTGGAAACTAGAAATCCATTGTCACGAAGAGGATCTATCTTTTCCCTTGAAACAGTACTGGATTCAAGTGCTCCAATTTTGAGTTTTGTAAGCAAGCTAAGAAGAAGGTAAGAAGAGCAGTCTGCTACTACTGCAGAGCTTCTTATGTTTTGAGTCCCCAGCATCCAGAGTATAAACAAACAAAGACAGAGAAGCAGCTCTTCTAGATAATTTTGCCATTTCAATTAAAAAAAAAAAGAAAAAGAAACTGTATTCATTCTTTGTCTATTGGGTCTGCCTTACAATGGCAGACCTGTTCATCAGTCCTTTTCCAGTTCCAACAAACTGTGGGACACAGTGGAAGTGCTAGAACAGCACAGGTCTTTGCACTCAACATGGGGGAAACCACAGAGAGCCATGGAAAACTGTGCTACTTCCTTTCAGCTGTGAAAGCTGTGTCCTCAGCCAGTCAGTCTTCTCTGTCTCAGAGATCATGGTCACTACAGACATGCCAGGAGATCCTCTGCATTACTGGGAGAGTAAAGGAAAGGAAAGGAAAACGGAGCTCTAGGAAGGGGAAAACACTCTTTCCTTTCAACTCAGTCCAGACAAAAGTGCTGGTGTCAGAAGCAGCTTTTGAACTTGTGGCACCAATAATTTCTCGCATTATCAGCCATAAGAACCCCCTGGTTACTTAACAAAATGAATACAAATGAAAGAAAAGGCCCACCTGCTATTCACTAAGTGGCACACTTGTTGTCACAAGATGTATTTGTTATCTCCAGGGCAGTGGTTGTGGCTTCTCTTGGCCATGGCTGTGAGCCCAGACCACGGCGATTCGCAGGCATATTCCAATAAACATATTGAAACAAATGCAAAAGAGGTGGAAGAGACAAGGGAGTTAGACATAATTTCCAGGGAAAAAAAATGTTATAGACATTGATAAAGATCCATCAAGTATGAAATGGATGAGATCCGCCAGTTTTCTTTGCAGAAAAATCACTATGATTATTTTACACTGACTGGTTATTTTGTTTTCTGTTGATTATTTTCTGCTCACTTCCTTTTGAAAGTAGCAGTTGTGTTACTGTTTCATGGGATTCGTAATCAGAAATAGATCTTGATAGAGATATTTTAAAATTGCAATATGCTTAATCAATAAAACAGGGATGGGCTTAAAAGAGACAAAGGCAGAACTTCCATAGCAGCTGAACAGATACTAGATTATCTATTTCTGAAGCAAAAGTTGCTCAGGCTTTCTCAAACAAATCAGTGTAAAAGTACTTATTTATTGTTTCCTCAAAACAATTTTTCAGATTCATAACCAGAATCCAGACAAGCACAGACAATATGCTAAGCATGGAGTTAAATAGTAAAGCTAGTCCTTAATCACCCCAGGAAAAACAGGAGAGAGACTGAGATGGAAACTCTTATGGTCATTTACATTTTTAATACTTTAGAGATATCACTGTCAATCTGTTATTATGTAGTGCAAAATAATAAATACATTGTTAGTCATTAAAATGAATGAAACCCATTCAGATCAGGTATGCCACAGAATGCAACTACTTCAGTTAGACTTGATTAGATTAAAAATTTTTAGAATTTCTTAGTCTCGTCTGCAAAAACTTGTAGGACTTCTTTCTGTGGTTTTCCTTTTTTTGTTGTTATTGTTGGATTTTTTGTGAGCATGTGCATGAAGTCAACCCATGTCTGTATAAAAATTAATAATTTCTGCCCATAAAGGGGACAAGGAATTCTATGTTCAAAGCTGGAGCTGCTTTTTTACACTGAAACAAACTCAGCAAGCCTCAGATGAGTTTAATCATACCTCAGTTCACTCTTTCTTGCTATTATACTCTAACATACAACTCATGAAAAATTTTTAGACAATGACATTCCAGTGTGAAGTGGATGCTTTTCTCTATTTTGATGCTTCCAACTGGATCCCCAAATGCAGATAGCCTGCTGCTCAGAAGAAAATGATACCCCATGTCCCAGAACAGCAAAATAAACAAAATTCTTCTGTCTGAAGATTGCATCCTGAACCTCTTCCATTCACAACTTCCTCATGATCTCTTTGAAGTGGCACTGGGACCATTTTGTCTGAAATGCATTTTGCCTGTGACTTAAAGTTGGTTCTGGATTTTTATCTAGCAGATCAGTCTACAGAGTCTACATATCCATGCCTTTGGATATGCTGTGCTTACATGGGAATTGCTGTTTCAGAGCCTGCTGCATCCACGTGCAGAGAAAGGGATAATTTGTGTGGGGAAGCTGAAACCTCAGAGCCTTTGCTCTATTGTCTGAAGTGCAGCAGTGATGCTGAAGCCCCTTGATAATCCCCAGCTCCTCCTCTGCAAGACAAAGCAATCAGAACGTGCTTGACTCTCACTCCCAGTCCGTGTCCTGGACACGGCCCTGCTCTGCCCCACAGTGAGTTAGCAAAACTCAGTTTTATCTTCCCTGTTGAGTGGTTTTATGATGGCTTTGTTTTAATGTAACTCAGAATTTGTGTACAAGAGCACAGGAGATTTAGGAGGATATATCTGCTCACTCTTAGTTAAGCTGAGGTAGCATGAAGAACTAAATATCTTTATCTGTCTTTAGGTGGCATCACTTCCACCTGCAGAAAACCTCAGGGTCTCTGAGTTACAGAAAAAGAGCAGCAAGAAATATATTTAGTTATTAGGTAATAGCTCTCAGATTACTTTGGAAGTAGGGAAAAAAATGAGAATGAAAAAGAAAACAAAAGAAAATAAAATCATTATTAAAAAGCCCTTTGTTTGGGATGGTAGTATACCAGAAAGAAACTGTTTCTTCTTGCTGTCTCTTCTGATTTTAAACATTAGTCTTGCATCATATTTTTCTTATGGAGCAAGATGCTGAGGTCAATGCAACATATTTTTCATAAGGCATTTTTTAAGGAAGTATGTGTAGAAGGTGCATGAATGAAGTACATATGTGAGGTTTAGGAGTTGTCAGCTTATACTTTTACAGCCTGAAAAAAAGTCATTCTGTGGAATAGGATTTTGTTTTCTCTGGGAATCCAAGTCTTCAGATTACAAGTCCAAACTGAGATAGAGCATTTATTTTTTATTGCTTCAAAATGAAGCATTGCTATCTGTGTTTGGGGAATCACTTAAAAAGTGCCAACTAGAGGGAGTAATGGAAAACACTTTTCCTTTGAGTTTTTTGACCAAAGTAGACTCCAAAGACATCTTAACTTCTTAGACTTCCTATGCAAATTTTATTCACACAGGAAGTACAATCACATGTCAAATTAGTTTTACCACTGAAAGATCTATATAGAGCAATTTGATTTCAGTTTGTATTCTCTTATTCTTTCTGTAAGATAATTAGTGAGTACTTGTGGGGCATAGTCATCCTGGGGGTATTCCCAGTTGATGTCAATGTAATGACACCATAAGTGCTACTATTTTTCTGTTTCAGGACATTTCTTCCTCTAACAGCAAAAGCCACATACATTTATTTCTCATGAACTCTTAAACATTAGGATTCTACCTTGCAATCAAAGCATCACAGCAGCTGTGATCTGATGTGCCCTTTTTTATTAAAAAAAAAAAAAAGGCAAATTGCTTTAGTCATAAGCAGAGGCTAAAAAAGAATTACAGTTTATCTCACTACAATGATATCAAAGACTGCAAAACCCCCCAGCTTGTAAAGGATATCTTTCAGCAAAGTGTTTGTAAAGGAATGGTCTCTACATTTATGCTGTCTGCTGGTTTTCAGCAAGATGCCACTTTGTTTTCCACTGTGCAGCCTGGATAACATGAGTCACAGTGGAAAAGATTAAATTAGTTGATTTACTTCTTTATGCACTGCTTGTCATGCCTTACTTTAAGACATTCAACATGCATCAATAAACAACATGCCACTATGACTTTCAAAGTGCACTGTGTGCACTTTGCATGTGTTCCAGTTCAAAGACATTTTCTTTTCACATTAGCAGGTACTTAAAAAATTAAAAGAGTGTTCTATTCTCTTATTGAACCAGATGTTGCTGTAACTTCTTATGGCTTCATGAACAAGCATTCAGAATTTCACTATAAAGGCTCTAATTATTCCATCTGCACTTACACTTACATAACCTTCATTTGTAATTAAAATCTATTTCTGTCTTAATTGTGCACTTGATTTTCTTAACTGGTGATATTGATGCAAATGCCACTTTATGCACTCATAGCCACATGGTGCTAAAGCTATACATACATACATGACTAAGCACTCATAACCACAAATCAGAAGAAGCTTGGTATGATGTTTTTTCTTCTTATGACTTCAAGACAACCTTATGAAAATCTCTCTATGAATCCTTTTCTTATATTCTGAAAATATATCTTCAATTGCTGGCTTCCAAGTTTCATTGAACACCATCCTAATGTGGCTTTGATGTAAATTCAGCAAAAAACCAATTCATGGCAAAAAGAGAAGTATACCTTGTAATTATAGCTGTATTTTCTCTGCACCCACAATTATATGTAGCACATAATTTTGAAAACAGCTGTTTAGAGTGTAGATTAATCAGTTAATCAGACTCATCTGGAAGTTTAATCCCTTCAGTCCATCCACTCCTGACAAGATCACATTTAGGATGGCTAACACCTGAATGTGGAATATGTCGCTTAGACAGTGCACTTCTGTTTCCTTGGTGACAGAGTTGACTAAAAAAGGGCTTAATGTCATGAAGTACCTTGATGGACTGTCAAGTGTCTCATGATAATTGTAATAATTCATGTGATGCAGAGCTGAGACAAGAGGTCTTCTGAAAGAACACAGGACTGTCAACCTGCTGTTGTGCACAACTTCACAGCCACAGGTAGTTCTTCAACTTGTCCTTTTGCCTATGGCAAACTTTGACACACATTTGCTCTTTTTACATTTGCAAGGATTATTTGTGCAGAGGCAGCTGGTACAAGAAGGTTGCTTTCCAAAACTCCCCTGATTATTTATAAGAATTGCAGTACTTCATTCAGCCTGTATGTCAGTACAGGCACTATTTAGAATGAAAGAAGGATCAGAAAGCAGCAAACTTTCTGGAACAGCCTTTGTAGGACAATATATGGGCATAGTGGGAAAGGATACTCTTATCTTTTCATTTTTCCCTGATCAGCTTTACAATGCAAACATTTCTTGAACTTCCTTCAAGATTTCTTCATCATCCCCTGCAGAAATTACACATCTGTACCACCCTGCTTTTTGTCACACTGACACTTGATAGGTAAAGACACTGATCTTGTAGAAGAGCACTGTCCTTCAGCCTGCAAGTCCAGCAGCTAGCCTGCCACTCCTAACTATGGCATTTCACCTCTGCCAGGTGGTCTTCTTTTTATTTGTGAAATACCAGGTGTTATTAGAGGGTAAGTGAGGCTTTCTAAAATACAGAAGAAGGCAGGTATTAAAGTGGGAAATGTCTTAGGTGAAGTAAATCAGATCTCTGCCTCTCTAAAGAGGTAAATGGAAAATGTGTACCTCATCTTGATACCTTGGTACCTGCATATACATGAGTCTGGCTCTGTGATCGAGGATTTTGGACTTGTTTCCCCTGTGATTCCTGCATTTCTTGTGGTAAGGCGAATACAGGTGTGAACATCGATGCACCCAGTGGTCCACAGCAACCAGAAAGGGCCATTCTCTTGAACCACTTTCCATCTCAACCATTAATGGTTACCAATTAGTGGTTATTAATGCTCACCACTGTTGAGTAAAACAGCTAGCACAAGCAGTTGGCATTCCAAAGCAAAGGGCCTGTACTTGTTTGGGCTGCCCAGCTTTGGAAAGCAGTAACAAACTGTGTCTGAAGGAGTTACTTCCCTTCTTTGCTCATCTTAGCACTTAAGGACCAGGATGAGTTTTTAATATATAAATTTTTCAGCTATTATTCATGGATTCAGATCTGGGACAGTACAATCTCTTCCTCACTCTGCCTCCAGGGGACCAGTTATATTGGCTACAATAATGCCTGTCCTTCCAAAATGAGGATGTGGCTGTGCTGTGTACCTGGTGACCACAGCATGTGTGTCCAGCCATTGTGTCTGAGGGGGCAGTGGGTGGTTAGGTCATGTATGGGAGCCCAGATCCCCTGTGCTCTACAGTGGTGCTTTCAGAAAAAGCTGGTGGGGTGCCCTTTATAGGAAAAAGTTGACTGATGTAGCCAATGACTAATGCAACACAGTCTGGATTCCCAAACGAGATGGGGTGGGCAGCAGCTGTAAAACACTAAGCCGTCATGTTTCTTGAGTCTTAAGGGGGACAAATCCCACCTTCCCATAAAGTTTTGTTCACTGAGGGAATCTTGAGGTCATTGAAGGAATCATGAGACGACGACATCATTGATGATTAGATCAAAGATCAATACTTCCCCACTTGTTTCTAGAAAATATCCAGCTGCTCAGGCTGCTGGAACACCCCTGAGCCGTGTGGAATTGCTCTGAGATGATAGAGGTGTCAGCCTACACCTCCTGCAGGGGCAGACTGAATGTGCTATAGCTGTGACTGCCCTGTGTGGCTGGATGGCACACAAAGGAGTAATCCTGAAAGTTTTGTGGCTTGCAGGAGCTGTTCTGTGAACGTCTTTTTGAAGCTGTGCTGCTGCAACCTCTTATTCTGTTGCAATGCTCTGTGCTGGTCTGTGCTGTCTGTCCCCTGTTTACATCAGAGCATGACCTGTGACTCAGCTCTGGAAAACCTATTTTTAGAGAAAAACTGAGAGAGATTTAAGAGCAAATTCTTCACAAATGAAAAAGTTTTGTTTCAAATAGATCAGTTCTGCCCAGCCAAGGAAAAAAATCTAGAAGACATATGGCATTAACCACTGCCTTATTCAATCTTACAAAGGCTTCCAGAGCAACCTAAAGTAAACAACAGGTGTCTATTTCATAAATAAAATAAATATGTTAGAAAAACTCTCTAGCTACTCTGGCACAATTCTCTATATGCAGCTACTAAGAAACTTCTTCAAATACAAAAATGCAGTGATAGCTTTGACCCAAACACCAGAATAATGATGCAAATGAATAGAGCTTCCTTTAGTCACTGAAGAGCCCTCAAGAAACCAGATTTGTTTCTGGCTTCTGCTACAGTCTGTCTTTGCTTCCTAACAATTCTTTCTTTCTTTTTCAGACTGAAGTTGTTTATGAAAATACTGCAATATTGAAGAAGAATACTGTTGAGAGTTTACAACACTGTATTTGGAGACTTTACAACATGCATTTTTGAGAAGACAGGAAAAAAAAAGAAAGAAACAATACCAAAAATAGGTATTAATTTTCTGAGAGATCTTTGCCCTGAAGCTGTGTTGTTTCTATATCCAGAATCCAGAAGTACAATTTGAAATTTTTGGTAACACCAGGAAATTTTCAGCTTCTCCTTCAAAAGTTTGCTCTGCTTCTCCAGTAATTATAACATTTCAGAGTGGGGAAACAAACACAGTTAAAAATAGAGTGAAAATCTCAGTGGGGGAAAAAAGGGAAAAAGGATAATTTTATCACTCTTTCTTCAAGAGCTCTGTAGTACTTTCATCAAGTTCTTTGTAACATCAGCCAACATTCTGAATTTATTTTTAGACTGGACTTACAAAAGCTACAGAGTCTAAGGCAAAAATGAATATGTAGTAAATGAGTTTCAGTTTCCCATTCCTTCAACACTGCTGTGGGGGCTATGTATGCACTTTGGTTGGCATTTTTTTCTTCTGTGAATACTTCTTCACAGACACATTTATGGTGGCAGCAAGAAGTGCAGTGCTAGTGGTAGGATGTCAATTAGTTGCTTCTTGAGGTGCTGCCTAGTCCTGTTTTTCTGGATTTGTATAATTTTTATGGTTCTGCAACACTTTGCCTCCTAGGATGGTGGCCAGGACTAATGAGACTTGTTCCTTGCCTTCTCTCAGGCAGGCAGTGGTGAAGATTCGAGTACCCCTGTCCTAGCTGGTGCTGCAGATGAAGGACAGCACCACCCCAGAGAGCTTGTGCTAAGTCCCCTGCTGCTGAATCAGTCCTGCTTCTGGCAAAACTGAAGGTTTGTTTGGCTGCATCACACCATACAGATGATGGCTTGTTGGACAGAGTCTTCGTGGCAAATTGCTCCTCCCAAGTAGGTCACAAATCAAACTGCACAAGAGTGTCCAGAAGAAAAGCAAGCCTTGGCTGTCTCCTGATATGGGAACAGGCAGTCAGGAAGCCCCTTTCTATCCATTAGCTTCAACTGCTTTGTTTATCTTAGGGATGTGCTTTAAACTTCAAACTATTTCTTGTCAAGGAGCTCTGCTTGACAGGGGTTTTTCTGTAACCTCTTACACTTTTTCTTTCCCAGTATAAATGCTAGAGTTAAGTTTTAATAACTATGTTTCTTTGCGTCAGGTGTAGTCTACTCCTGCCATCAGAGTCACATCCATTTACCTTTCCAAAGCTTCCTCCACTGTGAACTTTCACAGATGTATCTTCTGCATTCATTTCTTTCATTATCCTTTTCTTTTGAATTTAAGTCTTATTAAAAAGTGCTAACAACAGAATGTTATCATTAAGCTAGAGACTGCTATGGGAGAAAGAGAAGTCAAATATGGTTTTTTCTTTTTTTTTCTGCCACTCTGAACCCTTAAAAACACTTAGAATAACAACAAATTTAATTCATCACATGTCAGCTACTTTACCTTTTTCCATGCTTAGATATATTCACTCATATTAGACCTATCTCCATGTGGGAGTTTTTTGTCCAAGTAATACTCAAAGGCCAGGATGGTTCAACAACACCCAGAGGGAATGATCACCATCCCATTCAGTCTGTGGCTGAGGTGAAGAGAGGTGCCCCTGTAAAGGGGAGATCAGCTTTACCCACACCATGCCTGGAGCTGGGGCTGTGGTTAAGCAGAATGTGGAATGCCTGCTGAAGTGACATTTCCAGTCCTCTGTGTTAAAGCACAGGGTCACTTAGTGACTACTTTGTGGCCAGTATTTTGGTTTACAGTGGGTCTGTAGCCTCTCTGCTGGGGTGGTCCCTGATAGGTGAAACACTTCAAATGGAAGTTTTGTGGCTCTTCACTTGGCCAGCTTCTCCTGTTTTATTGTGTGGATTATGCTGGAATCAAGGCTTCACACTGCCTGTCAGTACAGGTGATTTCTGTTTTCCTTTCCCAGTATTAAAAAAAGGGTGTTAGGATGCTCAGAAAAGCATAGAAGTTTTGTGCAGAGTAGAAACTTCAGCTCATCATAAAATGTATGCATTAACCTCCTCACTGCAAACATGAGGAAAATTTGTTAAAAATCTTCCATAGCTACTCTTCTAGGCCTGCAGTAGGACTGTGAATACCCTGCTGAAGAGATTAGCAGCTAACTTCTAACCAGGCATATTCCACTGTCAGGGAAGGCAGATGTGTGCAGGTCTGGCTCCGAGCCCATCTCCTGTCACAGGCAACCACTGGTGAGTGTTAAGTCTTTACTGCCTCTTACCTAAATAATGCATGGCCACCTTTTTTCCTGTTGTTTGTTTGTTTGTTTCCAGTCTCTCTCAGTGGCTGTAGGATGCTTAAGAATAAAATCACACATATGATGATATTGTGGTGTTTTTCTCCAACCTCTCTTGAGGATTTGAAGCAAACAGTCATATTACTGCCATCACCCCAGAGCACCTCAGGAGCATTTTGAATATGAGTCAGATTCCTGCATGCTGCTATCCGACAGGATCAAATTTTTGCAACAACTCAGCAGAAAAACACCACCTGTGCCTGTTCAGCTGGACTACTCAGTGTTTCAGGAAGGCAGAGCCAAGGTTTCACTCTGACCTTACACAACTGCTTCTGTGGGGAATACAAGTGATAAGCAGGCTTTTATTTTCAGATTGTGCATTTGTTTTCAGATCCATTAGACCAGGCTGTAGTGATTCAAGGGTTTAAATGTGATTCTTTTCTTCTGTTGGCAAATAGTCCAGTTGTATCTAATTAGTTAATTATGTGCATGGTCTGACTGGCACTTAGGTGTGTGCTGTTGGTGGGACAATGACACTGCTAAAAAGCAATAAAATATTAATTTAACTGGAAAGACTTGAAGTGAGAGGGCTGTGACATAACCTGTCAGAGCCATGAAGTGGTAAAATGACAGTTTTGCTGATGGAACTAAATAAGCAGTATTGTATTAATTTCTTTACATTATGAGCTTTTTAACCAGCTTTTAATGCATGACCATAACTTAGTTAATTCAACCTACTCAAGCTTGAATGTCCAACATTTCCAGATGTTAATTTTTTCAGTATATGTTGTTTTGTTTCAGCTCAGTTTCAGTGTTTCTATTGTCAACAATTTATTCATCAGCCTGACTGTGGACTAAATCAATTCCGGTCTAAATTAAATGGTGTCACTCATATTGTTTGAGATAAGCTGGCCTAGTGATTACTACAGTGAGAAAAGAAAATAATTTTCTTCTGTGTGATAATTCACTGACATTATGTTCTACACTGTTAGGGAAAGATCAACGCTAAGAATGGCCAGACAAAAATCAACATTCCTTCTTGGAAACCGACTTTCCACAAAAAGATTTTACTGTTGGCAAGATATTTTCTGCTGAAAGGTTTCTGTTTTATAATTTAAATACAAAAAGCCAAAGGAACAAAGCCAGTTTTCAACACAAAAAACCTGAGCAAAATTTTTTGTTCTCCATAGTTTTAATGGAATAAAGAACTTCAAGAAATGATGAATAAATTAAAACATTCAGACAAGATATTATTCCCTTGACAAGCCCCCTGCTCCCATTATTTAATGGATGCTTTGACTAACCCTACTTTTGAGGAGTTTTTTAGCAAATTGAAGGGGAAGAACATCAAAAAAGGAAGTAGTATCAGCATTCCTTCCAGATAGATTGTTATTATATACTGTAATTTGTAACCCTTTTATTTAGTGCACATTTTATGTAAATCTTTAGCTCCTATTTTCTCAATCTGCAGAGAAAAAGCTAAATAAGCCACAGAGATTTTGGACAAAGGTGTTCCGAAGAAAAAACTTTCAGTATGACACTAAAGTGTGTCTTTGGGAGATACACCTTCCCTCTGTGAAAGGTAAAACTCTGAAGTTGTGTAAAAGTTGGGTTTTGGAGAACACAAATAAAGGTAAAGAAGCAAAATTCTTACAGTAATTTTGCTGGATGTATCTTTTAGACATCACATCCAGGGGAAACCTACCATGCATATATCTGCATAACCTGCCAAGAGCTGATAACCTCTCCTTACCTCTCCTAAGAATGTCTCTAAATATTAATTTTGTATTTAGATTGATAGGATTGTTTTCACCCTCTGTAGCATGAATCCCAATCAGTGACATACAGATCTCTCTGTTTGCCAACCTGGCAGCAGCACAGGGGAAGTTTAGATTTTGTCCAGGAGTTGCCTCCATCAGGCAGAAAAAGCAGAGCTGTGTGCCCTGTGCTGAGGGAGGGGGTGTACCAGGTAACTCTTGGTCATGCAGCAGAGGATGGCACCCTAAGTCTCATTCACAGAGTTAGCCACCTCTGAACGTGTACGGCTCAGACAGTTGGCAAATGAGTACTCTGGGGAGGCTTGTCTGGCAAGGATGAGCAATTGTCCCAAAAATTGTCCCTGGTTGACACCTTGTTTTACTGTTGCCATCTGGAGATTCCTTGGGGAATCAAGAACATGCCAAATAAAAACTTTCTCTTTTTTTTCCAGAATGAGAACTAGCCAGTCTGAAGGAATTCTCAGCATCAGGGTAGCAACCAGCTAATTGACTTGTACAGTAACCATTGCTCAATGTATGCAGGTGAAGGTGCTTATTATACATAGCTTTGGTGGTCATCTCACACTCAAACTGTGTTTAGCCTGTTCACAACCACTACCACACACTCATCTTTAAAAATTGAGAAATTCACCATAGCAGCTAAGATGTCTCACCAGGTTTTGCCACGATCTGGTCTTTGTGGTTGATGTTGCCCCTTCTCATTGGCCAGTAGGTGCAGGGGAGTAAATACAGTGAAACCCTGGAATCAGATTAGCCCAGAGAAAAAGGAGAGTGAGAAGTGCCAGATCTGAAGGTATAGTAGTCATGGCTTTTCTCTGTTTAAAGGAGGTGGATTTCTTAAGGTTATTCCAACAGCATTATGGTTGGCCTTAACACTCAAGCCCAGACTCTGGCTGTCAGAGAGCAGTACTGGGGCTTCTGACCTGAAGTTTGTTTCAGGATTAGGTGTTTGAAAATGGGACATTGTTTGAGAATGCTGCAGACACAGGAATGGGAGCAGAAAACAGATAGGGTGGAGTCAGAGGTATGAGAAACCTTGTTATATCTTGTCCCTGAGCTGCACTGATGAAGCTGCTTCTTGCTTAAGCCTCACCAAAGACACACCACAGTGCAGGCTGAATATTTAGATATCTTTCTGCATAAGTAATAGTGAGGCAGAGCTTTGATAGATACACACTGTTTTGCTTAAAATTAGAAAATGCTGATTAGAGGCTTGGGATTAGATGCTCCATCCTTTTGTAAATTTCTCTGCAGTTGTTTACCATGTGGCCAGGGGGTTGAGTGGGAAGGAAAGTACTCACGAATTAGGTGTAAGGCACTTGGTGCAGTGAGCTGGGAGCTTACATCCTGTTTTCTAAAGTGTCTAGACATTTGGGAATTTACATCTAGACTCAGCATTTCTGAAGATTTTATACTCTGTCTGCCAGTAGTGTGGTTTGTGGACCTACTTAGATTAACTACAAATTCCTTGACTGACTATTTATATATCTTTTTTTCTCTCACTGTCTTCTCTACCCACCCTCCCATTAAAAATGGTGTAGTAGAGTTGACAAAATCAACTTTGGTTGTAGTATGAATCATATTTAAACTCAGGAAATAAATTAAGATAGTCACTGTCTGATGTTTTGATAAGGCTTTCCACACTGAATGACTAGAGACAATTAAACCAAATTGCTTCATTTTAATGGCTATCCTTTGTTAAACTTCACCTAAATCTGCAGTGGCAGTGTTTGAGGATTACCCTGTCATCATATTTGATTAGGCATGAGCTCGATAACAGCCAAATATATTTTAAAGAAAATGCTAAACTCTGATTATGACTGGTTTGACTGATGCTGATGAATAACTTTCATACAGCATGGTTCTTCCTGGCCTGATATTAGCATAAGAACATTAGGCAAAACCCCGTTAGAATGCTAACATAAATTTAAAAGCTACTAAGTTGAACTTCTTATGTACATACAAATACATCCACTTTACATCATCATCATCTGTAGCTACTGCTCCACTTGCAATGACAATTTGTTCATTTATACTTGGTTTGTGCAGCTTCAAGCCATAATTTTTGCAAGGTATTGTAGCTAGTGTATAAAAATGACAGGAAGTGGGATCAATTTGCCTGGAAGACACTGTTTGGCTTGGAACAGGCTGTACTCAGTGTTCTCTGAATAACTGGACATCAGCTCTCTTGTGAAGACTTTTGTCAGGCTCTAGATGACTAACCCTTCTTCACAGCCAGGCACCATCAGAACGACCCTCCATCCATTATTTCACATTGTTTCTGAACGGGTTCATGTCCAAAGAATGTGAATTGTGTGACTCTGGAGTCAAGTGAGGAAAGCTGGTAGTGATTCATGAAGCTGATAAAATTCAGATTTCCCCAGTCTGGAGTGAAATTCAGCTGGACTCAGATCCACTACATCAGTCAAAGACAGTCCAAAATGCTACTTCTTAACTGAATTTATTGCTTATGGGGAAAACATACACCTTAAACTCTAGAGGCTGTGTAAGCAATGCAAGCTCCCCTGCATGAGAGAAACAGATATATCTTCCATATATCTGCACTTTTCTCACTGGTGTATCTAGACAATACAGGCAAAATAAGAGTAGTATTAAATATGTCCACTCATTCTGTTAATGACTTGGTTGCTGGCATAAAAGATCTCCCCCTTACTTCTCCATGGTTTCGTTATGATCCGCTCAGGAAAAAATGGCTGGGCTGTTGACAAGACCTTATTTGAAACTACATTTTCAATGCACCAGAGTGTCTCACCCCAGCCTTGTAGACAAAGTCATTCCTCAGTCAGGATTCTCATGAGTGTGTCTGGTTTTGTAGCTTTTTATTCTGCATCTGTGCAGCTTCAGATGCAGTGGGTTGTAGTAACCAAGCAGAGCATGAATCATGGTAGCAGGGCTCTGGTCCAAGAGGAAATGACACAGAGTTTTTGGCTTAAAGATGGAGGGAGGCATTTCTTGCTGCTGCTGCTATTGATGTGCTCCTGTGCAGTAGCTGGCCTGACATACACATATTCCCAATTGGCCCATCAGTGAGAAAAGAGAAAGCTGTGTTTCCTGAATAGCTCCCTGACATTTCTTCTCTTCATGCCAGCACTAGTTCTGGCCTGTCTGAGTCCGGCTTCAGGTGGCTCTTTGGTGTGTACATGAGGTCAGCACAGTACTGGGGTGATGATTCTGGCTAAGAACCATGATTCTGATGCTGCCCTCATCTAATGCTGAGTTCCTGGTGGAGTCCACCACATCATGAAGTGGCCAGTGAATCACAGAATCACAGAAACACAAAATGGCCTGGCCTCAAGGCACCTGGAAGATCACCTGCCTCCCACCCCCCGGCCATGGACAGGCTCATCTTCCACTATCCCAGGCTGCTCCAAGTTCTGTCCAGCCTGGCCTTGAACACTTCCAGGGGTGGGGCATTCACAGCCTCTCTGGGCAGCCTGTGCCAGGGCCTCACCACTCTCACAAAAAAGACATTCCTCCTAATATCTGATCTGAACCTGCTCTTTCAGTCTGAATCCACTCCCCCTTGTCCTGACCCTCCATGCCATTGTGAATAGTGCCTCTCCATACTTCTTGTGGAGTCCCTTCAGGGACTGGAAGGCCACAATTAGGTCACCTCAAAGCCTTCTCCTCTCCAGGCTGAACAATTCCAATTCTCTCAGCCTCTCCTCATAGCAGAGGAGCTCCATCCCTCTGATCACCTTGGTGTCCCTCCTCTGGACTCTCTCCAGCAGCTCCATGTCCTTCCTGTGCTCCCTGTTTTGTTGTCACTCAGGGCAGCGAAGTCCTTCAGCGAAGTCAGAGTAAGAATGTACCACAAATAATGCAGATTTTTTTCAGGGCACTCAAGTTATCAATTTTTTTGTTTATTCTGCTGCATATATGGAATTGTTAAATTTGTTCTGAGCTTCCCCATAGAGACTGTTGGATGTGGAGTTTTGAGAATTAAACAGCTGGGAAAAAAAGTAATTATGTGCGGTATTTATCCAGTTACAGCAGTTAAAAGAGTCCTTTTGTGATTTTATACATATAAAGAATCTGATTGTGTATTTGTAAAATCACAATCTATTAAAATATGTCTTAGCATAATGAGATTTTGTCATGTAATTGTTACATATGTAAATATTTTAGTACAAACATTCTAAAGAGTTTAGAAATAAGACTGACCTCAGGCAGAAATAAAAGTTCTTCTTATCCTTTGTAAAAAAAAGACAGTATTAATATAATCTGTTTGGGTTGCTGCTGCATTTCAGGAGCTATGGCTGGGAAGCTCAAGCCAGGCAAGAACGCTATGAGGAAAAGAGATATAATTCTACAGCTGCCCTCTGGCTTGATGCACTTTCCCCCATTCCCTTCTCTCAGAGTACAGGTCCTGGATGGCATACATCAGAAAAAAAAAGAAAAAAAGGGAGGTGGTTTGGGTTACATTGCCATTTACCATTCTTATGTCACACACAGACAGACCAGTCAGACAGGGGAGTGATGCTCGAGAGCCGTCAGATATGGACAGGAAGGCAGTGCTGGGACACAGCTTTTATCTTGGCAACCTGTGGGACCATGTCACTATTGTTCCACTTTTGACACTTCTCAGTGTTGTTGTACTGTGGTGGAGAATGGTAATTTGTTTCTTATGACATAATAATGGCTTCTCTTGAGGCAGGCTGAGAGAGTTGGGGCTGTTCAGCCTGGAGAAGGCTCTGGGAAGAGTTCAGAGTCCCTTCTAGCACATGAAGCGAGTCTACATGAAGACTGGAGGTTTAGATTAGTTATTAGGAAGTAATTATTTTTTATAAGGATGTCCAGGCAATGGAACAGGTTATGCAGACAGGTCATGAACTCCCCATCTCTGGAGGTGCTCAAGCCTAGGTTGGATAGAACTCTGAGTAACCTATTCTAGTGGAAGGTGTCCCTGCCCTTAAAGATGATCTTTAAGGTCCCTTCAACCCAAAGCATTCTATGACTTCATAAATTTTTCTCTTCAGGAAAGAGCTCTCAGCCTTCACACAGCTCACCAGGCATGAAAATAAGCAGATATGTGTACTGCCCACTTCATATTTGTGCAATAATTTGATAGCAGGTCTCTAA